>JBCJKH010025213.1:0-28936 GCA_039877255.1 Loriculus beryllinus | reverse complement strand
ATGGGGAGGAGAATTGAAAGAATGTAACTCCCATGGGTTGAGATAAGAACAGTCCAGTAACTAAGGTATAACACAAAACTACTACTGCTACCACCAGTAACAATAATAATTTTATAATAATAACAAGGGAAGAGAACACAACTGCTCACCACCCACCGACAGATACCCAGCCCGACCCGAGCAGTGATCTAGCCCTTCCGGGTAACTGCCCCCTGTTTATCTAGTGGGCATGACATGCTGTGGTATGGAATAACTCTTTAGTTAGTTTGGGTCAGGTGTCCTGTCTCTGCTTCCTCATGGCTTCCCCTCCTCGCTGCCAGAGCATGAGACTCACAAAGTCCTTGGTCAGAGTAAACATGACTTAGCAACAACTGAAAATATCTGTGTTATCAGTGTTGTTCTCAGGCTGAAAGTCAAAACCACAGCACTGCACCAGCTCCTAAGAAGGAGAAAAATAACTGCTACTGCGGAACCTGGGACAATTATCCGTTAACTATTGAAAAACAAGACTGTAATACTCCATTCAGGAAACATTTAGGCATTTTGTCTAAACATAATTGTTATGTTTGCTCCATTATTTTAGTTAGGGTTGTATTTTTTCCTACCAAATCTGATAAACAGTATGAACCTAGCTATCACCAGATAAAGTTATACAAAGTCATATGAATTTTAAAGATGAATTTTTAAAGATGACAGAGATTCAGAGAAAGTGTTTTGTATAGTGAGTAGCATTTTATATGCTAGGAAATAGAAGAAAAGAGAAGAGGTTTTTGCTTTTGGCAAGGTGACATACAGACTTTGTGGTTGGTGTTCCAGCTTTATAAAGAGAAATGGAAGAAGACTGATGTCTTGATGAATATTAATTGATACTTACTTACCTTTCCACAATTCTCCTACAAAACAAGTGATTTCCTAAAAACAGTAATGAGCTTCAGTGCTGTTATCTTGGTACCATTGTCAAGAACATTTGAGTCTCAGTCTTTTACCAATATTTATAGCAGGCTGGATGGTTTCATAATCAGAAAAATTACTTTTGGGATAGAAAGCAAGCTACAGATTTGGGATTTGAGTTCGCAGATTTCACTGTTTACTAATCTGGGAGTTTCTGATGGCTCGTGAAATAAGCAGAAGGTCTCTTCTGTCCTGTTTTCATTGGTTTGTGCTCTACATTTATGCACCTCTGCAGATGAAATTGTTGCTACTTAACGACTTTACTGGCAGCTACAGTGAAAAATTGATAAACAATCCTAAAATACAATCCCTGAATATCAGTGGTAAGCTGGGACACATCAAGGTAGCAGTATTTCTGTATAAACTTATTCAATAAGCCTAAAGCTCTGGCAACCCAAAGCAGAAACCAGATACTTTTATCAAGCAATGCACTTGTGTTTACTTTACCCAGAGGAAGCAGGTGCATTTCTCCAAGGGGATTTTCAGGTATGGTTTAAGCTTATTCCATCTGACTCTAAAAAAAGGAGGGATTTTCAATTACTTCAAGTCAGGGATTTTCCCATTTTGCTTTCTCTGTTCCTTTCGGAAATCAGATCCTTCTTCTTTTTGTGTTGTAAGTGGCTGGCTTTTTTCTCTCTGGAGTCTCACCTCCATCACTCCTCATAAACTGTCACTGTACTGCAGAGATGGAGAGTAAGGCTGAGCACCAGGGTCTCAGTGCTCATTCCCAAAGGGCTGCGTGTAAGCGATGTGCCACACAGAATCTGCCATCACCCAGCAGCTGGAGCATCACTGCTGTGATCCTCCAGCGCTTGTGACATGAAGGGTGAGACTGAAACCTGGGGTTACTTTCAAGCTCAGGTTTCTCAGGCAGATTGTGTGTGCTATACTCACAGCTACTGTCTCTGTAAGGCATTTTATAATATTCATATAGCTGTAGATGGGGCTTTGGTTTGTTTGTTTTTTGCCTTTTCTCAACATGATGCAAAGAAGATAAAAGGCATACATTTCATTACAGAACACTTCAAGTCGCAGTTTAGCACTCAACCTCATAAAATTACATTTAAATGTGTTTAACTTTTCCACTGCATGCGCATGCATTGCTTCCTGTTGCTTGCTCCAGATAAATGAAACCCCACATTATGCTTCCCCTCTTGACAATGTGCTACCTGTTTCCTTTCTCTCCCTTTCTTCACTCCTCATAGCCTCTTATTTTGTTCTCCCAGTCATGCATTGCCATTTACTTTCCCAGTAGCTGAGAAGTGGATAGTTCTGAAGCAGAAGATACAATATATATAATATGAACTTTAATGAAAAATCTCAGTAATTCTTCACCAGCTACTATACACTGGAAAATAGAGCACAGTCCACAAAAAAACGTGATAAAGTACTTCATATGTGGTAGTCAATACACTGATAGCAAAGTGGTTTTATCCCAATTCGAAAAAAAATGTTGAATAATCAGTAGCACATAAAAGACAAAAAGTACTTTTCCTTCTCTCAGTGATGGCAGTGATGCTCTTGACGTGAGTCATGTTTCTCAAAGACAAGAAAATTAAGTAAAGGAAATTTCTGCATGAGCATCAGGATCAAAACACTGTCTGTAATTTCTTGGTGTCTAAAGCAGTTTTGACAGGTATAAACCTGACAGTCAATGGTCAGAACACATATAATACATCTTTCATGTGCTGAAGTTAGTAGGTCTAAGATGTCCCTGGGGTAATATGATGTAAAAGATGCTCATGGCACTAATGTACTCACAGACCATTAGTTCTCTGTAGATGCTAGACTTTAAAGACCTATGTGTAAGGAACATACTCTTCAGATACCCATATTATACTGCAATTCTTCATTTTCTTAATGCAATTTCCTGAAGCTGTCCTGTTGGTTATATGATGTGCAATGAAGAGTAGATCTCAGAAAGTCATAACACTGATAATAGGTCATCTTATTTTGCACTAAATATTTTGAGCATTGCATTCCTCAAGCAAAGAGAGGAGGTGAAATTTTAAATATAAAAATGATTTGTTGTAGTCATTTTCTGACAAACTATTCTCTAATTGTTTCAGTGTTTTAAAGAAATAAGCACAGAAAAATGAAATACTATCCTTATGAAGCTTTCTTATAGTCTTTCTGCCTGTTTTCCAATTTTAATAAGGTACCTATGAAAAAATGAACAATAAAGCAATATATAAACAATGTTGCCAAGAAGGCCTTTTCTCATTAGGTTGAACACTCTGCTATTGGATAGAAAGATTACTATTTTTTTTTTTTTATCTTCTGAAGATAAGTTTTGGATGAAATGTGAAGAATCTATAAAATGATACATAATGGTGAAGAATTCACGTCTCATATCAAATTGTGTTGCCATTTGACTAGTATATCATGCAGTTCAGTGGCAGCAGGTTTAACAAATGTGCCAGCCATCATTATTAGAGCATCTGAAGGGTCATCTTTCTATTTGAGCAGGGTAGTCCAGTAGCTTACAGGATGCACATAATAAAAGATGATGTGTGGGATCTCCAGTAATCTTTTTGACCGAAAATCAGTTAAAATAAGTTGCTGTGAATGTGACACTAGATATAGACAAAATGAGACACACTTGACAGTTACTAATTACAGCAGGCAGCTAAAAGACCTCTGTAGAGATACAGAGGACAGAAATTACTAAATTAGTAAACTGTGTTGACACACACACTCAATGTTTTCTAATGTACAAGCATAGCATATTTCCAGGTCTAGTGAACCTGACAGGCGTGCGTTACTGACACTTTATGAAAATGAAGCTGAGAATATGATTTTTTAAAATTTATTTATTTATTTATTTACTATTAGAGTAGTTGAAAACTAATTATCCTAGCAAAATGGAATGAACAAGCTGTCCCAGCAGGGGAAGCTTGCACTTGTCTGTGCTGCTGTCTGAGTTCAAAAGCAACCTCTAACTAGATGCGTTTTAACCTGGGGATGCCACCAAGAAAATGCCCTTATTCTTTTTTTTGGTGCCCAGTTTTTGGTTTTTATGGTGCCCAGTAGGATTTCTACATGACCTTTCTTTAGAGCAGGAATTAAAAAAACGTAAATCTGGAATAAGTCTGCTGTGTTGTATCTCACTCACAATGCTCTGAGCTCCCTTGGCATGTTCCCATCTTTGGGATAGTGTCCAAGAACAGCCGTGTTCAGATGCCTGAGGTGGAGACAAGGAGCTTTATTTTGTTGTGTATTTTTCTGTCCTCTTTTGATCTCTTATGAAAAGTGCCAAATGATCTTGTCATGTTGTGAGTGATATGGTGTATGTTTCATTCGGCAATGTGTATGCCCACAGGAGGTTAACTGGTGCCTTGTAAGATAGATCCTGAAAAAACCTAACCCAGCTGCATGACTGTTTTGAAACTGAATCCTGCATGAGTATCCCAGGGTGTTGTATTTTCTAGTTTGGCAGAACATTTGTGAATGTTTTTTAAAATAACTCTAAGATTCTGAGACTGAATTTGGTAAAGGTACCACATCACGAAATTTCCCGACATTTTCTTACCAAGCAATTTTTACAGCCTTGGACTTCTAATTGGGAAAATTGGGACTTCTTTAATGCCAGTTCTGTATTTCAGCTAATGGAAGAATCTGACGTACCACTGAGGTCAGCACTTTCTAGCATGTTTATCACACTGTTTTCAGTCATGGGTTGTGCTCAAATCTCTCTCTTCTCTTCTGCAGTCAGACTTGCCAAATCACATGTTTTTTGATTTGCAACCTCTCTGACATCTGACCATGCGTCACTTTCTTCTTCCACGTGCTTAATGTCTCTCACAGTGACATGAAGTGACACTCTTTATTCATTACTTTATTCATTCTCTTGACCTTAGCTTCACCTGTCTTGCTGTAAACTTCTATTTTCTTTGTGTATGATTGCACCCAGGTCTTCCCAGAATGGAGGGGGACCCTGCAGTGCACACATGCAGACTGTGCCCACTCGTCCATTATCTGAATGTTTGATTTCTCCCTATCTGCTGTGTGAACTCCCAGGCTTGTAATTTTATTTATTTTTCTGTATTGTGTCTTCTTCCACAATGCTGTGTGAATGCAGAGTACCATAGGGCTAATGCTTTTTTTCTGACCCCTAAATAATAGCTAAAGTTTATTGTAAGGTTTATCAGAAACTAGCTGCCTGTGTCTGAAGTCATACATTTAATCAGATTTTGTATCACTAAATTACAGACTTAATACCCTCTTACTGAACTGAGCATGATTTAGCAGCATTTCATAGGCTCTTCACATGTATTTCTTCAATACTAAGGTAACTTCCGAAAAACTGCTTCACATTTCCTTGGTGGAATTACAGTGCTGCTAAAGGAGCTTTGCCAACAAGAAGGGAAGGCATAGACCAGCAGAGATAATAAAAATAGAAATGGTTTTCAGCCGAGCATCGTATGTGAACCAAAGCTGAGGACTGAATCACAGATTCGTACTGTAGAAGATCAGAAGGAAACATCATAATCCAATTTGATTTTCTGTCCACAGACCTTCACCCAATCAATCCTGTGGTATAAAGCTGCTGTTTCTAACCTAGATAAACTCAAGTTATTAGGCTGTGTTGCTCTTGCAGACTGAAGACTGATTTTTTTCTCTTCTAGAAAATGATTGTATAATTTTGTTTAATTGTTAAATTGTTCAACAAATTGAACATAGTATGAGCTTGAAATGCGTGATGCCCCAGAAGAAGCAGGTTAGGGTGGAATGCAGATGACAATATTGCAAATTGACTAGGAATTTACCTTTTGCACTTACAGTGAGCCAAAAGCAAAATAAAATCTCTGCATGATACCTGCATTAAATATGAGTCTGAGAAATTACACTGCATGTTTCTCCATTTCTTCCAAATGAGATGTACATAAATGCCTTTTGCTTTCTATTTTGATGTAAAGAACCCTTGCTCTACATTTCATTTTTCATCTAGATAAATACTAATTTCTCCATCTCTTGACGTTTGCATTTTTGTGCAGTTCAGAGGTAGTTTTTCCATACAAATGCTTTCTTTCACATTGAGTGAGCTGTGACTGTGGTGTTCTCTGACATTTTCCCCTTACTATAGACTGTTCTGTATCTCTTAAAGGCAGTGAGCCATTCTAGGACTGATGTGACAAGACATGACAGGAAATTCCACTGAATAAAACAAATTATACACTAGAGATGTGCTGAACTGACTGAAAACAATTTGGACACCAGAAGCTTTGGAAGGTGCTGAGAAGGTTGAGAGTAAAGACACTTTCTTATTGATTTTATTTAAAGTGTTTTGATGCACTTGGTGTAAATCAGCGATCATGAGTTCTCTGGGGCTGCCTCCCTTCAGGTTCCTTGCTCTGAAGGGTGTGCACAAATGTATGTGAGTGAGCTGAGTCAGTGAGTTTCTTGTAGCTGACAATGACTCATTATGATTTTGACTCATCTTGGAAAATGTATCTATTCATATTTTCAGTCTGTGTTTTACTGGATAATATTTACACAGCATAGAAATCGGTGATGTGTATGCCCAGGTTTTAATTCACAGTTATAATCAAGCAATCACATGCTTGTGTTGCAAACCAAATTCCCAAATGCACGCTAGATGATCAATGGAAAAATTTTGTTAAAGCTTATTTTACTTTATATAGTGATAAAGAATTTCCTGTATAATAAAATGAACAATGAAAGACACAGTTGCTGTGGGAAAGTATTTAAATACATCCAGAGGAAAGAGGAAGAAATCTAGGAAATGAATTGAGGATTATTTGTCATTCATGTCCTCCAACTTCAACAATAAAAAATTTTTACTTGATTCTTCTTTTACTTCTGCCAATTTTAAATCATTGTATGCTAGGTTCTTTTGTGAGGTACTTCTGATTTGTAAGTAGACAAAGGTAGTGAATTATTGCCAATAAACTAGGATTGCCATTTGCCTGTATAGTAACAAAGCGTAAATTTTGTTTAATGTGCCTTTAAGAATATGAGCTGAGTAGATGTGCTGCTGGCAATGAATAATGATTCATATCATCAGAATTAGGACTGTTTGTCTGTCTCATCTTGTCATGTAAATGTTTAAGAAAACATAGAGCAGATAATATGGCAGTCTGGCAGCAGTCTGCACTAAGGTCTGCAAGTCAAAGGGTTCTGCATCAGAAGAGGGCATTTCTGTGAAGAGTATGTTTTCCCTGATACCTTTGGATGACAGACATGGAAGTATTGCTGTTTTTCTTAAGCCAGGCAAACTTACACCTACTAGCAATAGATCAATACTATTAGGAAAGGCAATGAAAAGCAGGGGATGATGATATTTTACACTTTATTTGATGCATTTTGATCCACAGATGCTGAAATTAATCCCTATCATAATATAAATGTTTGAAGTAATGCCCAGAGAATGTCATTTGAGCTTTATGCTGACACCTGTTCAGAAGAAAATTGCAGTAAAGCATTTAGGCAATGGCAGATCTAGTTTGGTAATTAAAAACTCAAGTTTAATTAATATATCAGAGATTTCTGCCTTGCATTGATTGAAATCAGCAATGACTATTAGCAAGGTAGTAGAATTCCTTCCTTGAAAGTCAGATTGGAATATTGTTATTGTTCCCGTCTTCATTTGCCTGAGTGTATTGGCAGGAAATTGTCCCTAGTAATCCTGGGTTTGCACCAGGATTTGACCTGCCAATCTTGCTTGGCTGTTGAGTTTGATGATGAGAGTCCTGGTTTTGAGGCTCTGTCTTCATCAGTTAAGGCTGCCTCCTATTACCTATTAATTCAGTTCTCTGATATAGGTTACAGTACCTTTTATTGTGTTCCTGTCATTTGAAATTCAGTAAAACCTACAGACTGAAATACTCTATTGGCTGAATATGCTGCAGTAATATTTAGGTTTTAATTGCATTTCTGAGAAAAAGTAGAAACTTCAGTACTTGTCTCAGTGGAAATAAAAAGTAGATTGCAACCTTGAATGAATTCCAAAGCAGCTGAATAGATGATGTTCTTGGAAAATACAGAGATACTATTGTTTATGCATATTGGGCATATCAGCATATGCACATTATGCTGGTAGTACCTAATTCCAAGTATTAATTCCAATTATATTTATAGACAGATTTTCAGTGATGCATCCATGGTCCAAAAGACCCATAGAAGAGAACCTACCATCTCTCACTGTGGTCAGTCCCAGATGCTTCATGGAACAGCACAGCTTTTTATACTTGGATTGTACTATCACTGATGGGTCAATCAAATTCATCGTTCACACATGACTAACTTTACATCTTCATGTGTGATATCAAGGAGCCACTGTAATTTATCTAGTCATTGAACTTTATTTGTTTTTTTCTAATTGGAATTAGCAAAATCTGTTTCTTTGTCTCTACATTTTTGTATGGGGAGTACAGAGAAGCATACATTCCCAAAACACAGTGACTCATTTTGATTAAATTGATCATGTCTCTGGTTTTACTTGCAGTTGGAGAGCATCAAATTTTGTGAAGTTGGTAAAAATAATTCTGCCCCTGTATGTGCCATTTTAACAGTGCTGTGCATGTTTTCTCTCCCACACGACATTCTGTGAAACGATCTGTTAGTTGTGAGCAAAATTATCGGCTTTTGCAAATTAGAAACCAGATCCAGCCGTCCACAAATGACGGATTTTTGAACAGCTTTAACAGGAAAGACACAAAGAGAGAGTTAATGGGGCTATGTAGACATGGGTGTATATGTGTGTGTGTAGTATATGCATACATCAAGCATCATTGTTCTAAGTAGGTGTTTCTCAAGAGACTTGAAATACCAGACACAGAACAATGTATAGGGATATAATTTTTATGCCAGGAAACAAATCTCTATTAGCAATTGCATAATAAACTGTAGAATATATATGACTGATTTTATTGAAAACTCTTCAGGCACAGTGCATGTGCCTTAAGCATTTTCATTGTTGTAAATTAGATATTAAAAATACTTTTTTTTCACAGGCTAAACTTTTTCCTCTCTTGTAATTCTCATTAGCTTAGTAATTCAGTTATGGAGGGGTTTTTGTTTTGTTTTAAGAGAAAGGACCTGTGTTGCATGACTTTCAAAGACTAAAAGGAAGAAATATATATTGCAAACCAAATGGCAGAACAGAAGATATGTATCCGTAGCAGGTTCAGTAAATAACTTCTCTGTGGCCAGTTCCAACTATTCTGTATAAAGGAACTGTTCAACGTTTTTGTTGCCATTAGAATGTTATTTTCTAAAAGATTTTTTTTTTTTCTGTTTTCTGATCTTCTTGTATATCAAGAGTAATCCTACTTGTTCTCTTGCGCTGAGTTTGTTTGGTGACATGTTCTGCTGAAGTTTAATTCAGGATAGTGGATATATACAGCTCATATTGAAAGGTTTCTAAATAGCAAACAGCTCATAAAATACTGTCCCCAAGCTCTTCAGAATTACTTTTTAAAAAAAATCAAACAAATAACTCTAAATGCCAATATTTATTCACAGTGTAGTTTAGCACCTGATATTAAACAGGAAGCGCTAATATTGAATCTATGGAGGCAGTGTCATATTTTGTAATTTAAATAGTTTAAGTATCACAAGGTCTTTCAACATAATTAGTAGAGAATATTGAGCCCAGCCAGAAATACAGGATTCATCATTAAATTCAGAGGCTTCTTTATCTCTGTAAGTCTAATCATGTGTGCAGAAGGCTAATTGTTAATGGCATAGGCTTTACAGCTCTTAGCTTTCCTCTATTTTAAATTGAATGGCCAGCTTTGTGAGAAATAATTAGGTTTTATTGTTCTACCTATATCAAGTCTTGTTGATAATCTTACAGTTTTATGAATTCAGATTCAGAGAGCAGTTAGTGGTAGTGATGATGTTTCATTTTAAAAAAAACATTAACAATGTATTGTTATTTTTTCCTCCTTTTTCCTTTAAATTCTTTTTTCCTTTCTTGTGACAATAATAGATGTAATAGCTCTAACTTTTGATGGGAAAATGTCTATAGTAGACAAACTAAAAACATTTGGGCTTGCAATATGCAGATTTAATAATATAATAATATAACTTCTTTTGACACATGATTTAATGATTTGTAGGACATCTCACCTGTGCCTTTGCAATCAGAAAATGTAAAGCCTCAAGGCAATGATAGTGTGCTACATAATCATATATGATTTCCAGTGATTTACAAGCTCAATGCTTGACCTTGCTTTTTTTGGTTGAGTGAGTTATGGTTATGCTTAAGGATTAATTAGCCTTCTGGTACTTGCTCACATAGAAGAAAGATTTGCTTATCTGCAGCAAGGGTCATTCACTCTGTGATGACATCTCTGGAGAAACCCTTCTCATATTTTTCAGTTTAGAAAATCTCAGAATTAATATAAACTGTGGTTCTATATGCAACCAAGGGACTCTAAGGGACATTTGACAAACCTGTTGCTCATAGCTTCAGAATGATTTTAGAATAAGATTCTTGTCCTGTATGTGCAGTAGGGGAAAATAACTGTATGACCAAGAAGTCACAGTGAGATGCATTTCTCTGTACAGGATGCAAGATTTTGTATCTTTTGTTCAGGTCTGAATTTTATGTTTCCAAACAGGTTCCCTGTGCATTTCCAAGAGTTTCTGTTAGTGCCACAGTGTGCATACCCTCCCCTGTCAGTGCTCTCTTGTTAGGATAGTTCTAAAAAACACGGGAAAATGCTTAGTATTTTCTTTCTTTCTTCTACCATGGCAAATTCATAAAAAATTTTTGCTTGGTGGCCCAGTATTAGTAGGTCCTGACATAGACCCAAAAATCTGCTTACCAATTCTTGGGTAAATTTTTATTTAGATTTATTTTCATCCGAAAGACAGAACGCTACAAATAGCTGTGGGAATTATTTAAGAAACAGCTCCAAAAGGGGTTGTTCAGTCAGTTTTAATGACTGCACTGTAACTCGGATATTGACATCTATTTACAAAGACTTTCATTGTTACCACTTTCCTGTGAAGATGGGGAACATTAAAACATCACAGCTAGAGCTGTTTGTTAAAAAATACTGGGTTCAATAATCCGGAGACACTGGAATGCAGGACTCTAGGTGCATAGGAATGGTCTTTAAGATCCCTTGCTCAGGACAAACAGATTCATATTTATTTTTCTCAGTGTTTCCCTACGTTCCTGAAGTCCTGCTCTCTCCATAACACATATTCATCTCAAACCCAAGGCTTTTTGGAATTCTCAAGAAAGGTGATGTTTTGTCTATATCTCCTTAGCAGTCCTATTCAGGTAGAGTGTGGTTGATGTGATACCTGCACAGAATATAACTGGGGAATCAGGACTTCTGAAATTTGTACAGTATTTCAGTAGACAGAGCACTCATCCAGGCTTGCAAGACTGAAACTCTTTGGCTGTTCGTGGCCTTAGAGAGATGAAATTCTGACCTTTCATTTTCCATTAAGAAAATGCCCTAGGTATTTAGCATGGAGGGCGTTGTCTATTCAAGTTAGATCTGTGTCATTCTGCAAAAAAACCCTCCTGGTTCCTGGACTAAACAGACACAGTATGTCTGTAGTTCACTCACTGAGGCAGTAGCCTGGGTCAGCAGAACTCTCAGTCCAGTTATTAATCCAAGTATGGTTTAAACTGCCATTTGGGCAGAATCCTCCATGTAAAAATTACTAGCAGTCCTTTGAAGAGGGATCAGCACGCAACTGCCTCTTTCTAGCTTGCTGTAAATAGGTGCTTTAACCCCAGATTACAGATTATTCTGCGTATCTTTGGCTCCAGTTAATTTTAACGTAGAGATGTTTTCCACGCAGTCGTGGAGTGTAGAGAGTGCTTCTGGCTGAGAGCAGGTGGTCGGAGCATTACAGAAATGGGTAAACGATTATAGTTTGAACCCTTTCATGCTGAGAATGATGTGGAACATTTACCTCTTTTTCTCAATAGTGTATGAAAGAAAAGGATTCGTACTGCTTCTTTCCATTATGCTTTTTTTTTTTTTTTTTTTAATAGAAATGACCCTCACTTTATAAAAAGGAATGGTCTATGTGTATAAATGCAGTAATAGAGAATTATTTTGGGACTGGCTGTAGCAATTTAAGAGGTAACCACTATGCTGCCTTTTTGTTACCTTTTCCTTCTAAGTGATTACTTGCTTCCACAGCAGACACTCTTACTTACAGAAACAGCCACATTAGCTGCATCAAACCAGCATCAAAGGTGTTTTAAACTTACCTGTTTGACTTATTACTGAACTTGTCTTCAAATGTTCACCCAACCCAACAATGGGGGTTTGCTTTGTGAATGGCAGCAACTCACAGAGGAGTAGAGACAGCATGAAGTATCAACTTCCTGCATGATTTGAGCTTGATGCCCAGAGCCCATCTGCTGGCTCCCAAAATCACAGAGGATGCTGGTACCCTGAATTCCTGTGATGCTGGCAGCCCAGACCAAGGTACCTGAGCCTTACAAGGAAGTGGGCTTTATGGCACTCACTGCTTCAGCGTTCCCCATTAGCTATTTGAATGTGCTAGGTATTGTGAAACCGTGCCAGAACACCTAATTTTCCCACATGTGCTACCAGAAAATAGCTCTTTAAAATGCCATGGGTTGCAGCTTGGAAGTTGTTATGTGCTTAAAAGTTAAGTAGTTACATGACCAGCAGGGAAGTGCCTAGGTCTTTTTCTATATTCAGATCCTCATGTTTTTTCTCTCATTTATTGCATTTATCATACGGTATTTAGTAAAAACAATGAAAAAAAAAAAAAAGGACCAAGCAGATAGGTTTGCTCTATCCCACCAATATGATAGAACAGTTAAATTAATGGCTAAATCTAATTAGGAAATGAAAAATTACAGCTTACCTGCTGCCAATATTAAAGCCAATGGACTGTGAGATAGAGCTACGGTTACACTCCAAAATTATCTCACCATTGTTGAATTTTAAGGTGGCTTTGCTGCCTGCACTTGGAAATAAAATAATCCTAAGAATTATGGTTTGCAATTTGTGAGTGGTTTGAAATGTAGTGGCTTTTACTATAATAAATGGATTATTGTATGTTGACAAAGTACAGGTTTAATTAACAGTGACAGATAAAGCTCCTGCATTTAGACGCTGTTTATATTAAAAATTACCTGATAAAAAGGGTTTTTTTTTAAGCATTCTAAGTACTCAGTTATGCATTACCAACTTGATCTCATGCCATATGTATTCATCATTGCATGGGTGTTGCTTGGAATCACAGGAAGTTTTTCTGACATTAGACTGTAATAATAACTGATAGATCAATGGCCTGATTTACATATTTATTATGGAGAAACTGCTTGTTTTCATCAATATAATTTAGATTATATGCATCCTTTGTCTGAAGTTAATTTGAAAATATTAATTTTCCAGTGACAGCTCAGTAGTCTCCCTGTTTAATCACTTAATTTCCCTTATACCTAAGAGTGACATTCAGTGAAATGAATGAGAAACAGTAACTTCAGGATGTCATAGTCCTTACTAAGAGCAAACAAAGGAGAGGTCTGGGAAGCTGTACAAAATACATCAATCACAAAAGCAAAAGCTAATTACTTTACTTTTTTTTTTCTTTTAAATAAAATCAAATAAAATCTGTGTATTAGAAAAAATAACCCTAAAATGGAAAAAAATGTGCCACCTGTCAGAATTAGAAAGGGCTTTTTTTTTTTTTTCTCTGCACATTTTGGTAGTTTGGCTGTGGTTTGGTGTTTGGGGTCTTTCCTTTGTTTATTTGTTTGTTTTTTTGTTGTTGTTTGTTTTTTGTTTTCTTTGGGATTTCTTGTGTATTTTTGTTTGGTTGGTTTTGTTTGTTTGTTTGTTTTTTACTTTCACAATCCTTCAATGACTGGAAATTGCAAAGAGGCACTTTTTATGTATCCCAGTGAAAACAGTTACTGAAGTATTTTCATAAATAAAAAGTGTGTGTGGGGGGCAGTATTCATCTTGTTTGTCAGTTACCTACTTTTTATTAATTTTATCCACTTCTGCAATTCAAGGTAGTGAAGATGTCCAAAGAAATACAAATAGATTGAGAGGACAGAAATTGGTGGGAGTAACTTACAGCTTTCCATATTGTTGCTCTCTGTGTGATAGAGCTGAATGGACACGGTAGGGAGAAAATACCCGAGGAATTAAAATTAAGAGAGGAATGGATAAGAAGCAGGGTACCTGCATAAACGATTGTGCTGGTGATCTTAGCAGTTTAGCCATATTAGAAGTGTTAGCAGGCACTTAACCCTTTGGTAGTGTACTCAGACCCTTTAGAAATGAAAAAAAAAAAAAAAAATACAAAGATATCTTGAATTTCCATCACTGTGTCTTCACAGATTCCTCCCACCAAGGGTATTTCTTATTGTATCTTCTGCTGGTATACATCAGGTCTTTCTTTAAAATAGTGCTATTCTCTTCCCATTGCATCCTGCATCAACCCTGGAAGCTCAGCCTATTGCCTGAGGGTATCTTCATCAAGATCTCCTACCTTCTTCTGCGTGACCTACATGTAGTGTTACTGCTGCTAGTAAGGATTTAACTAATGTGAACTGAATACCTAGTTTGTTTGGAAAATGGATTTTAAGAATGAAAATGTGATTTTTTTGTTTTCATATGCCATCAGTTTAGCACATACGTCAGATATGCGCTGATAGGGACAGTAGACATGATTTTAGCCTCCAGCCTGTTACTAACTTTAGTTTGGTAGCGGTTCAGTCTAGTTCACTTATTTGGCTTGCCTCTGTTGCATGACTAAAGATCTAAGGGAAAAATGCTTAGAGTCCCAGCATCTGTTAATTTAAGCTATTTAAAGTACAAATGAATCAGAAGAAAGATTTTAAAACCATTTTCTCAGATGGCTTCCTCCACTGACTGTGTCTGTATTGAAAATCATTGAAATTAATTTAAAATTCCAAGTTACAAAGCAACCATTAAGAAAGGATTTTTAGTCAATAAATAGCATATCACCTATAATACAGTAGTGTGCTCTGCTGGTGGGAACATTCAGTGGTAAGCTTACCTGTAAGTTATCATTCTTTTTTAGACAAAACCCCAACAGCTACTTAAAATTGTTGTATGTCCTGGATGCTACACATGCAGTAAAAGTCTCCAAGAAAATACTACTATGAAGTTTGGGTGGTGTTATAAGATTATGGGACATAAAATTAGAGATGTTCCTTTTATCACATTCTTAAAATATTATCTTAAAGTGCTTCCTAATAGTTTCTTATAATTTTGCCTTGTTTTTCAAAGAAATTTCCAATTCTGGGCTCCTCAGTACAAGACAGACAAGGAGCTACTGGAGTGGGTCCAGCAGAGGGCCATAAGGATGATCAGGGGTCTGGAGCATCTCTCTTATGAGGAGAGATTGCTGAGTTCAGAGAGGGGATTTCACTGATGAATATAAATATCTCAAAGGTGGAAACTAGACTCTTCAGTGGTGCTCAGTGACAGGATGAGGAGCAATGTCTATAAGCTAAAACACAAGACGTTTCATGTTACTATGAGGAAGAACTTCTTTATGTGACAGACCATGTGGAACAGGCTGCCCAGAGGGGTTTGGAGTCTCCCTCTTTGTAGACATTCTAAACCTGCCTAGACATGTTCCCATGTAACCTGCTCTAAGTGGCCCTGCCTTGGCAGGGGTTTGGACTAGATGATCTCCAGAGGTGTCTTACAACCTTTATGATTCTGTGATTCTGTCTTTGAGTACAAATAGATGGAGAATCCCTTGGTAACTAGGGTAACTACAGAGATTTTCAATTACCAATCTACATGTTCATTGATTTTTCATGCATATCTTTCTTTTAAAATGTTTTATTGAAGTATTACTAGATGAAGTAGATGCATCTTCTGTTTTGGCTCTCTTCCCGTTCTCAAGAATTTGTTGTTCCTTTGGGTACTTTTGATTTTGTCTTTTTTTGTTTGTCTCGCAAACAACTGTTCCATACTGTGGGGACAGTAATACAAGCTAGAATTACATTCCCCTTATCCCAGGCCTAAAAGCTGACTTTCACCAAGTTCGTGCATGATATGAATGTTTCTTTTCATTTTGGATGTGGATATAAATATGTATTTTTATTTGTGTGTGTATTCCTAAACACGTACTCACAAATAAACATACATCATGGCTTTGTGTCTACACAAAATTATAACGTTGCACATTGTACAGGAGTAAAAACATATGACAGTACATTAATGTAGGTTGAAGAGGCTGAAGAAATAGCAGCGTTTTCAAAATTAATGTTACTGAACTGCACGTTTGGTGAATATTTTGTAGTAACAGGAATCTCACATTAAGCCAAATGAACTGGTTATGAAATTTGGATGATAAATATTAAATTTGCAATGTTGCCAAACTGATGTTGCCAATAAAAGAGAACAATTTAAAATATTGAGGGCTAAATTCAAGGACTGCATGAATAACACCTTGTTATAGCGCAATCTTCTCAAAATTTACTGATGCACTATCAAGCATGTTTTTCAATTAGGTAAATATCACAGTTACATCTTACACATCAGGAAGTCAGTGGTAGCTTAGTTTCCATGCTGAGAGGCCAGAGGGCTTTTTTGTGAAAGGGAAGCCGACATAAACCTTTAAGGCGACACAGTTGATTGCCTTTTTTTGTTTGCTACTGTTCTTCCTTCTTTCTGGACATGCAAATAGCACCAATTTACATTAAAAATGTATGCAGATAATTTTGACTTCTGTTTATGTCACCATTAAATGTGACCCTTTGTGATTTACAGTTGCAGTTTTAGTCTTGAATTAATGTGGCTGATTGCAATTATTCACCTTTGTAATTGAAATGAAAGTAGAAAAGAGAGGTTTTCTGGATTTTTTACTTTCTGTACAGATGTATCTACAGGCTGGTTTTGAAGTAGACATCTCACTGTAGTGAGTGGGACTGGAAGACAGAAGAGTGCCTGTTTGTTATGCAGTTGGAAGAGTAGGAGGGGGCATGGCCCTGTAAAAGAAGTACAGTTTTCTACCTGTGTCACAGAAAAATTTATCTGTAGAAATGCAAAACTACAAGATGCAGTCTTTTATTTGGAACAGAATTATTAATTTAGCCTCACTTCTTTTGTAGAGGTACACAATCCCTATTTTTATTTTACTGTATTTACAGTATGCAGTTATGATTGCCTCTAAAAAGCTGTGGGGTGTGAAATGGAAATATATGTATTTTTACATTAAAGGGTTCAGAATTGCTTCTCCTGAGGAAACTGTCAGTGATGCCAGAGAATATGAAAGTCAGTGTGAAGCTGTTATGCTATAAACTTACTTTTCATTCAGTTTCCCTACCTCAGTATTTAAAATCTTGATAAAGCTTGAAAGTTTAGAGGTGACTGATACAATTATGAATACAGTGACTGTTCAGTTAACTGGCAGCACTTTGAATAAAGGTACCATTTATAAATTATTCATTGATACATATTCCATGATTAATAGGTGGAGCTTGGTTGTTCAGCGCATTGAAAAGCATATTCAAATTGTTTTAGTAAATTTGTAACAGATGCTGCACTAACAAATTGTTATAAAACACATTATAATGTGAAGATATAACTGAAGCAATATATATCATTTCACTGTTATTCAGTGTCACTGTTTTCTTACATCATTTCTCACATCAGTGTAGCACTGAATAAAGTAGGGTTGGGTCTTTTTTTTTCTAATGAACAGTATGGGGTATAAAACCATATCCTATTTCTAAAAGCCACCTCCATTAAAATCAGTGGTGAAATTTCTGCTATCATCACCATGTTCAAAAGTAAATTCAAATTTCAGTCTTGTAAATTGGTATGGGTTTCTTAATTTCACTCTAAAAAGGGGTTTACAGACTGAACAAGAATATTGTGGTTAAATGTGTATTTAAGTTACTTCTTCATTGCTATTCCCAAGCTACACTCAATAAGGCATAAATTACTTGTTTAAGTTTTCAGTAGAAGTTCAAGTCTTAGTTGTGTTTATTCAAGCCCTTCTCCTGCCTATGAAATAATACACAGTGAAGAAGCTTCCTGTATGAGTCTTTGAAGTCCCTACAGGCCTTTGAGCTTTCTTTCCTTCTGCTCCTCTATCGATGCGGGTGATGGTGGACAATATTTTCTGCCATTGTCTGTCTCCGTCCTTTGTCTTGAAGTCACTCGAATCCATTGTTCGGTCTAAAGGGGAGGTTAATCCTGGAGATATGTGCACCATACTCTCTTCTGAAGTCTCCCACTGACTTGTTCAGTGCATAAATATTCACATCTATGTGACCCATGGATGACAGTAGGACTGAGGTCTTGGTTTGGAAAGTATCATTACTGTGATTAAGATCTGTCTGAACGCACTGAGAATCCAACAGTCAGTGCTATTTTGTATTATTTTGATGTGAATCTTCAATTATCAAGGGTCCCAAATTAACCTTCTATGACTCTGCAAACATGGAAACATTGCAGTTCGAATAGTTATAAAAAGTCTGTAGATTAATATATTTGATCTTCTCAAGGGTCCCATGGGTTATTGGCTCACATTTAGAGAATTCAGGAAAGCAGATGGTCAATATTCATGGGAGGGACGAAAGGTGATCGGGACATCAAAAAACGTGATACAAAATGCAAGTTTCCTGTGGAAAAATTAATGTGGAGTAGGTGGGGAGAAAATTACAATGTACCATTGAATCAAAAGCATAGCCTCTTACTGTGGTTGGGGTGGGTGCTGTTTTGATAATGTAGGTGCGTTGTTGTGTAGCCTTGCTGTCAGACACCGCCACATTTACTGTGATGAAAACTCTTACAGGACAGTCTGTGCAAGAAGTACCATACCTTCAATGATATTTTCCCAGAATTTCTCTTCATAGCTTTCAAATGCATTATAGGCTTGCTAAACTCATGGTTACAAGTGAATTTGCAGAAGACCACTGTATACCAAGAGAAGCCAGCTCGTACAGAGCAACAAGCATAAAATTTGCAATTGCATTTCCACCAGGACTGTAAGAAATAGTTCTCACAATACAACTATCAAAATTCATGGCTTCTCTCTCTGTCTATCTCAGACTGCAACATATTTCATCCAGTGCATCAAATGTCCTCAGGGAAAGTGTGGGTGAGAAGAATCCCTGCACATTAAAATGAAAACACAGACAATTGGTGAAAAAATATGAAAATCGTATTTTTCCAAACACAGAGACTCCATTTTCAACATCTTACAATTCCTTAGGGAAGGTATACAAAATACCTTCAAGACACTACATTAGGAGAATAATTCACATCTATCGGACACTAAAACCAGGGACTCAACAGAGGTTTTACTGCACATTATAATTTCGATTTCCATTAATTCCTTGTATTCCAGAGACAACAATTTCCTGCCTCTTCGCCCTGTCCTGCTGGAATAAATTCCAGATCACTTTATTTTAGTCCCTTCTGTGAATACTGAACATGTCTTTTTCTGAATTCTCTGAACAACATGGTCGAATGTGAGCAATTTGTCTTAACCATTTTGCTTGAAGGTTACTGCTTCTGTTCCGAAAGTAAAGAGAAGCTTATATATGTCTCGTTTTTTTCTCACAACCACATTACCTGTTTTAATAAAAATATCCTTGCAGACCTTACCTCACTTCTGTTCTCAGCTATTCTCAACCAAAGCAATAACATTACATCCTGTGGAAGAGAACAGTGAGCCTTTGTCACTTCTTGTGGCACTTTGGTGTGCAAGCACATATGCACATGTATGCATATATGTGCACATACATATATATATGTTCAGTGGCTGAATGGAAATGCAGATGTTTCTGTATGTTTAGATCTCATGTCTGAAAAGTTATAGTTCTTGGTTTGTGAGTACATTGATATGGCTTGTGGTCAAATAGAAGTCATTTTCAACACTTTTTTGCTCAGATACAGGAAAAGAGCACCCAGCAAATGGTTGATGTTGCATGATTTTGGGTAGTGAAGGCATTGCTCTTCCCCAAATGTTACAGCTGCTAACTGAAAACCTCGGGGCATCTGTGCTGTGACTCAGCATCTGTATTTAGAGTTTTTAATATCCAAAATGATGTTGATAACTCTTTCAGATAAAGATTGGTTCCACAGCAGTCTGGTGGCTTTTCCAACAACAGCTAAACGCAAACTGTTAAAATGTAAGGAAATATTGTCCGATAATTTATAGTGTTAAATAATAAGCTTTCATGGGCAATTTTCCCATTCAAATGACTGAACACAGCAAAATTTTTAATGGCAATATGGCTCAGGGGAGACTGTAGAACTTCCTTTGAATCCAAGGACACAAATACTTGTAAGGGTATCCTAGAAGATTGTTTAAGAAAGCCATCTCGTATTTGGGAGAACATGTTGCATATGGTGGGAAGCTTCCTCAGTTTCTTAAGGTTCTCTCTAAAGTTCTCTCCACTGGCTTTAGCGGAAAGAATGTTCAATTGGAAAAGTGGTATTGAAGTAATAGCTCTGTAAGGTTTCATTTTTCAGTGATTTCCAGTGCTCTGTTCGCAAGTAAAAATTACTTTTTGTCCTGGGTTTAGCAGTAGCAGTCATTTTTTCTTCTTCATAGTAGCTGGTGCAGCTGTGTTTTGACTTTCGGCCTGGGAACAGAACTGATAAGAGCAATGCTTTTAGTTACCGCTCAAATATTTTACTCTGACCAAGGACTTTGTGAGTCTCATGCTCTGCCAGGGAGGAGGGGAGGCCGGGAGAAAAGAGAGACAGGACACCTGACCCAAACTGCCCAAAGAGGTATTCCATACCACAGCACATCATGCCCAGGATGTAATGAAGAGTTACCTGGAAGTGCTAGGTCTCTGGAGGCATTGGAGAAGATTTCGGTCAGTACTCGATCAGGTGGGGTGTTGTGTGTTATCTGTTGATGGGTGGTGAGGTGCTGTATTCTCTTCCCTTGTTATTTCCTTTATCATTATTATTATTGGTTTAGCAGTATTGATTTGTGTTATACCTTAGTTACTAAACTGTTCTTACCTCAACCTGTGGGAGTTGCATTCTTTTCTCCTCCCCATCCCTCCGGGAGCAGGGGGAGGGCAAGAAAGGGGGTTGAGTGAGTGAATGAGCTGCGTGGCTGGATTTAAACCACAACAGAGTAGAACACGGAAAGGTGGGAGTTGCATATGAATGCCCATCAAAATGAACTCAAGTTGTACAATAGCTAATTAATCATTCACATTTTTAGCGTGCAACTGTGAAAATTTCTCTCTGGAGAAAACTTATGGTGTTGCCTGCTTTCCTATGTGTCCAGAGTTGAGATCTAGGGCCAGTCTTACCAACCCTCCTAACTAGAGCTGCTATCAACCCTTTCCTAACATCATTATTTGATGGGGTTTACTACTTCAGAAGCTGAGAGAAGCAGTCTGCAAAAACTGCACAGTTGGTGTTTGATCCCCTAACAGTTACTCACAGCCCAGGGATGCCCAACCTACCTACCTCTTCACTAAGAGAACCTGGAAACATCCCTCTCTGGAGCAGATGTGCTGAGGCAGAGCCTGATGGGTACAATTGCTGAGTCCTCTTCCTTAAAATAAAGACCCCAGGAGGATCTTGACTCTCTAAACATGAACCAGAGCAGCCTGCTTTTTAACTAGAGGTTTGCTGTACAAAACAGAACCAAAGACTTTGAAAGCAGATCTTCCTCTGCCTTCCCTTCTGTGTTGCTCTCATCACAGCGAGTATTCAGTGGCTTCCTTTGCTGCAACAAGCTATGTGCAGGTGACAGAAAGCCAGAGGGTATCTGAGGGACCAGGTCTCCCATAGGTTGTGTGTCTCATCTGCTGGTTCTGTGCACACAGCTCAGTGCCTTTGGGTGTTTAAAACCACACTATGTATCAGTGGTTAGATAAATGATCCCCACACTTTGTATCATGCCTGAGTCCTGGCTTCTCTCTGTTCTTCTCATCAGTTGCCACCAAAACCTCTCATCATCTCTCCGTGCCCCCTCTGTACTGCAGGAGCATCCCTCAGGTCTGCCTGTGTTCACAGAGCTCATCTGGCCAAACTGCAGCAGATGGTACCGCAGACAGAAACAAGCCCCCCTCCCTGCTGCCTACCTACACTCTTTTAGAGGACACAGTAACCTGCGAACAAACAAATAAAACACACGCCAGGACTCTCAAAGGAAACGCACAATTTGAAGCCTTCTAATGAAATTTCACAGGTCAAACACCCTCAGTGCTGATCATACCCTCCCTTTCCTTTGGAAAGGATCAAATAATCACATGCTAGTGGTCAAACTTTCTCCATCCTCCTTCCCATGCGTTCTGTAAGAGCTTTAACAAGTAAATGGCTACTGAAATAATCACAAAGTGCCTTAATAAGATGGGGTTTATATTCTATGATTCAATCCACATTCAGTCAACAAGCTAAGAAGCAGAACACGACCTGAGCTGCAGGAAACAGGAGCAGCTTTTCCTGATGCCAGAGAGCTGCTCAATTTACCCTGGATTTTCTGAGGGCACAGACCATCAGATGGAGAATATATAATATCTGGAAATACATCTTCCTGTAACTTTTATATTGCCACTTCAGCTATTTGGCCCTCTCCCAGTTCTTTAAATTACATTAGATTTCTAGAACAACTTGGGTACTTGATAAATAAAATGCCATTCCTGTGCCTCATAAGAGCCCAGTGTATATCTGCTAATAAGGTCAAAGCCATTTTTCAGAAACTTAGGCAAGCACATCTCAGAATGGCTTTTCCTGTTAGAAAAAAAAACCAAACCACATTTTGTTGCAACTGAATGTTTAAACCTCTTGTTCTCAATGTTTAAAGCCATAAAAGATACATAAATGTTAAGGGAGACAAAAAAGCAAACAGACTGTGTGTGCACTGGATGAACTCATTATTCCACTGTGACCAGCTGGAGACCTGCTGGTTTGCAGCTAGCCCCTCTCATATCTGTAAAACCAACATAGAGCTGATGCAAGTTTCTGCTCATGGGCTGCACTCACAACTGGTTTGCTTCTCCCTAAAGGGTTTGTGTTCTTCCCTTCAGAGCAAAGAGCAAGAAACTTTGCTCACTATCTCCTGCTAACAAACAGCTGACAACTTATTTCCCATGCACGACAATTATCCAGTCTGGCCTTCCAACCATCATCTAGGCTGCTACAGCTATTGCCAGATCCAGAAATCTGATTTCTAACAGAGGAACAACAGGAGCTTCTATTTTAGCATCAGTGATTTCTGCACTGGTGCTTCACCTTCAGTGTTTCGCTATCATCTTTGCCACAATCACGTTTCAGCATCAGCATTTAACCATCAGCTGTTCCACCATATGGCATAAGAAGCATCAGCAACATAGCAATTAAAACACATACGATGAGTAAACAAAAAACACTCTCTTCCACTTCCCATTACCCTTTATTCATGCCATAGCTACTTCTCCCTAGGACAATACAGCCTTTCTCTGCTTTATTCCAGCAAGAAATACATTCTGAAGTGAATAAAAACCAAACCCAAACAACTCAGTTCCTCTAGGCAAATCTGAAAGACTCTCTCAATTTCCTCTGAGGTTCACTGAAGCATTTTTAAGGTCCTGTGCTACAAGAGCAAGTTAAGGGTCACTGACTGTCATGCTTTTAATCACAGCTGCCATTTGGCATGGGAGCTTCCCTGCAGCAGTGACAGGAAGCCTCCTGGATAGCTGGAGTGAATTTCCAAGTACCGCAATCTTTTACTACCTTGGAAGAGAAATGTAGGACACTCTTTAAATGAAAATTCTGCAGAAGGACCCAATTTCTTTTGCAATCTTTTAGGGTGCAGGACAGGCCAGTTCAAGTAAGCACCATAAGCACAACTGTCCTTATGACTGGGCAACGTTTTAGACCAACACTGAAATGTTGGATAGGCACAGGAGTCTGGGAAGAGTCTGTCTGAAGATGATGCAGGAGTCTTGCTACTCCATTAGTCACGTCACAGAATCATTGAACAGTCAGGGTTCGAAAGGACCTTAAGATCATCTAGTTCCACCAGGTATTTTCAGGTGGCATTAAACCCTCCAACAAATGGTAGTGAACATGGTCCTTTTGAGGGGTGCGTTATTTAACTCTTGACCAAATAAATGTGATACCTGCTTAGCTTACAAGCAATTATCTCTCACGTTTGCTCTGAGTAAAGAGTGCCATTTTCCACTTCATTGTAAAAGCTGACAAATGCAGATTTTGTAGGCTTCACTTTGAGTGTGAAATTCCCCACCACGGTGCCTGTTTATCTCCAGAAAGCTGTAGCTAGGTAGATATCTTCAAGAAAAATGCAGCAGAAAAGGAAGTAAATGAAACACCGGGCTTTCCACCATTGTGGTCAGAGTCTAATCACTGCTCCCCATGCTTTGAAGAACAGTCAGTATGAATCAGTAGTTTTCCATTTTACAGTACACAGAGAGAAAATGGTGATCTCTGGAAACCACTTAGGAGCAAAGAAGCTTGAACTGAGATTACCAGAGCACCAGAGAGCTGACAAAACTCACAAATGAATGGACAGCATTAGCTGCCCTCTGACGGTGTAAATCACGGTTAGCAATGCCACAGACATCGGTGTCAATAATTTAAAGGAGAAGGATTAGTACAAAAGCTGTCAGAATTTGCTCTTTGTATTACCAAGGTCTCCAATGATGCAACCATCTTATTTGATGCAAAGTTTTAGATCAGAAACCTGAATCTGCAGCAGTAAAGGACAGTTAGCATTAGTTTAGTTGACAGTATGTTAGTCTCTAAAGCCACCGTTTTCACATGAAGCGTGTTACATGAAAGACTCCACACAGCTGGAAGCCTAGTTTAGATGTGAAGACACCCAGAACAGCAGTGAGAAGCATTTGTAAAGATATAGTTCAATGGGAATTGAAAATTACCCATGCCAGTTTTATACTGTTATAAAGGTATAGATACATTCCTTCTGAGTGGACTGGCTGAAGTGAGGGACAGCCACAGCCACTCTCCAAAATAAAACCCAACAAGATTCTATAGTTACTGCCAGGCATTTAGCCATGCCTCATAATGGAGACATTTTTCCATATAACTATGCTCCTGGAAGACCAAACTTATTGTTGTTGTATGGATTATAGGGATTTGACACTGAAGTGCCTTCAGAACCAGTTTCTTAACTTTCTGGAATGTATGCTGCTATGTGACATCCCAGTTAATTGGGGAGGGGAATCCTAGCAGCTTGTTACTAACTATTCTGTGAATAGATCCATAAGGAGCTCAAGATTCTCCATACCCAGCAACACTTAGTGCTGTAACACACTGGATTTTTCTTCCAGAAAATGAACCCACAATGAATCTATGATGCTTCCCAGCCAACACAAGCTTTGGTAACCAGTGGAGCCTGCATCTGCACTGCTAATAACTCCAACCCTGTAAATCGTAAACAGGTCTCTCACATAGTCAGAAGGAGCACTTGCAGCTGTAATGCTATTAACCTAATCCCTGGTAGTTATTGCAGACACTCGTGACACACAGCTTAGCAGATACCAGAAAATACAGTTTTTCCTTAGTAAACTTGGAACTGATCTTTGTATAAGCATTATTAAAACCAGCTGAATTAATACGTTCAAAGTTGAGGCTTTGGTGCCCAGATTTAACAGTGGGTTGTATCAATTTTCCTAGTGCATAAAGCTATTGATATAGGGACGCATGCTACCCGCAAGGTGCATCCAGGATTTAGTGTTTTGCATTTAAACCCATGCTACAACATTTTCCTTATATGCAATTTGAATTCATCATATTCTCTTCACTCTATGCATCTTTACTGCTTTTCCACCCTGAGAAACACAGGGCAAAATCATGGCCAAACTAACTCAGAAGATACCAACACTTTAAATCTTCTTCTTTTAAGTGTATTGATAGATTCTAATTTATTTTGAGTAACTTCTGGATTGCCGTTACAATGCAAAGGCACAAATAAGTGGGAGGAAACAGGATTTAACCTATCCTAGTGCAAATGAATACATCTATGATTGCCACAATTGATATTGTTCCGAAAACAAGTGCCTTGGAACTATTAAGCCTCCCAGGTTTCTAGAGGGTGAAAAGATATTAGCCATTTAGTTCTAAAATTGCTGCCAAGGGCTTCAGGAGAGAGGTGTTTCCTGCAGCCTTTCATGGAAACTCTGGTTTTGTTGGTTGCTAATGCTTTTCTTCCATTAAATTAAATTACTTTAGACTGGAAGTTCTCTGCCTTTTTTCCAGGGAACTGTAACTCCCACAGATATAATTCTTGGCTGTCTAACTGCAGAAGACCAGAAGCCTCACAGATGTGATATGAAAACCAAGGATTATCTCAGAGATAAATAATGATACACTCTGTTCCTCCGTCACTTAGCAGTGCAGACTCCACTCTTACTAGGGCCAGCTAGCTGGAAAACACAGTTTCGAAGCTCCAGTAGCAAAAGTCTGTGCAGTGCTTTGATACAGGGGAAGTTACTGGTTTAGATGTGAAATGTAAGGTGTTTAATACACTTACTGTGCGTTAGACTGGCAAAGATTCACTTAGGGAACCAATTCCATTACAGCTGGGTTGGGTAAGACTGCCAGATACTTGGATGAAGCTGTTGTGTGAGGAGCACAGTGGAGGTCTCACTGCTGACGGTAAGTTATCTATGCCTTCTAACAGCTGTAGCATCTTACTCCCTCCTCAGAGTGAAGGACATGTTGAAGGAAGGCGAGGAGGCAAAGCAATAGGAGCAGTTCCTCAGAAGCAGGGTGAATGCCAGCATGATTCATGGTATGACACAGCTCCAGGAGCAAACCCTGCTCAAAGGCAGACCCGAGACCTGCAGGTATGAATTCACAGCACCCCAGTGTTCTAATGTTTCATTAGCACCTGAGCTGACAGTACAAACGAAGCGAACACAAGAAAGAGTGGAAAAGCAAAGCGCCCAGAGCTCTTTGTTACAGCATCCCCTGTTTTGACTGTCGTGCTCTCTGTAAATCTGAACAAGACGATGCTTTTCTCTTGTGAGAATCAGGCATTTAGCTCTCAAAAGTGGCCCACAGAAGAGGTTTCCCTCCAGAAAAAGAAGGAACATTCTAGTAATTTTAAATTAAAGTGTGCAATTACTGTTCTTTATTGTTGCCAGTTAAAAGAGATTTGCTACACTTGCTTACATACACATACAGGAGCTGAAAGAAACCGGCAGATTCTATAGGAAGGTTTCCTCTTGAGAGGTGTGAATTTCACAACAGCAATAAAACTGTTTGCTGCAGAGCAAGAGCTATGATTTAAACACAGACAAATGCTTAGTTCCCTTTTGATAGCATTTTCCTCAGCTCTTTCTGACACGTATAAATACACTGCTTGGGAAAAAGACCTGGAATATTGTTTTAAGAAAAGATAGTATAAGTTCATAGTAATTAAGTCAAATTCTCTTTCTATGAAAAGAAGTGAGTGAGCAGGTTTCCATGGTAATTCCTTTCTTACCTTTTAAGACAAAGGACAGCTTAGAGCTACAGAATTAAGTCTTTTTCATCCCTTTCTTCTCATGCTTATACAGAAGCTGTTTCAGTTTTAAGCCATCAGAGGCTCATCTTTTCTGATACATCCAGCTTCAATATCAATTTCTAATGCAAATTTGTGTTAAATATTTCCTGATTTAAAAAAGAAAGACAATCAAAGAGTTAATGAAAATCCTGATTTTTCTCAGCCAAATGATGTTCAGGTTAGCACTGAGGGAGGCTGAGGGGGCACAAGTCTAACTGGGAGAATTTTACCTAATTATTGAGTTATTCCAAGGCACAATATCAGTGAGCTAATTGGCGCTGCAACCAGGAGGAATTTGGCCCAATGTAAATTCACCTCTTCCCCATTGTTAAGACTGCTCAAAAGAATGTTTTTGTAACCTATTTCTGAATCCAACCATTGTGTTTCATCCCGATTTTCTTTTGATTCTGTTACCATGTGAACAGTGAAACACATATAACCACAGCTCATGATTTCAGAATGTCAACCAAGGGGTATTTTGTGCTTCAGAACTGATTGGAGTGACTCAGAATGTGCTTTGAGAAAGTCACATCTGTGTTTAGATCTAAAAATTAATTGGGGATTAAGGCACCAAGAAGCAGGGAAGGGAAAATTCTGATCGCCTCAAACTCTAGACAAGAACTTTGCTTTGAGAAAACCTTTACTATAAACCCAGTCTTAATTGTGGATTAGATCTTGGGCTGAAGTAAACTTGATTCATCCCATTGACTAAAACAACTGAAATCCAGTGGAATTAAAACATGCAGCAGACTGAAGCCAATTTACATGAGCTGTAGAAAAGGCTGTCTATTTAAGACACTAGTTTGCAGGTTCTCAGTATGTGGATTACTGACTGCATTTACATTTCATTTATGCAGAGAGCACCCATAAATCTACCCTGCACTGCCCATTTACTCATACAAATACTAACTATTTCTTAATATTGCTGTTAAGTTTCTTAAAGACACAGACCAAGACTTGTAACTACAGCTGAGGAGCTCATCAGACAGACTATGAATGCTCAGGGCTCCGCATTTACAGAGAGAAACACAACAGGCACAGTGAAACAACGCAAGAGCAAATGGGATGCTGGAGAGAACCAGCAGTAAAGTTCTGGCCATCTTCAGCTTCTGGAGTCTTTATTGCTTCTGACAGTGCAAGAAATAATAGAAACTACCAAGAATTTCAGAGGGATTCTGATTATAAAGGCATACTTTATGAACTGAGTCAGCTCAAAAGCAGAATTGCCTAAGAACAAGTATATATACAAGCAACTTGATACTGAACAACTAGTGTTACCGCTGACTCTATAAAGCTTCAGTGGGCTCTTTGACTAGACTGACTCAATAAAGTGAAGATCCAGGCTAGGAAACCACAGGGCACAGTACAGCACTGAGAGGTTCACCAGGGTGGCTCCAGGAGCCTATTCGCACATTCATAGAAACATGCACCGTCTGGGCTGGCAAGGAGCTTAAAGCTCCTCCAGCTCCAACCCCTGCCACGGTCAGGGACACCTTCCACTAGAGCAGCTTGCTCCAAG
>JBCJKH010025212.1:0-23606 GCA_039877255.1 Loriculus beryllinus | reverse complement strand
TGTGGCTGCCCCATCCCTGGCAGTGTTCAAGGCCAGGTTGGACACAGGGGCTTGGAGCAAGCTGCTCCAATGGAAGGTGTCCCTGCTCGTGGCAGGGGTTGGAGCTGGATGAGCTGTAAGGTCCCTCCCAATTGAAATCAGTCTGAGATTCCATGAAAAGGAATCAGACCAAATACCTCGTAAACACAAGAAATGTGTTTCACAAAACTATCAAAGCATGCAGCAGGCAAATTCTCCTTCAGGGTCTCTTCACCAAAAGTGATTCAGGTTTAGGAGCTTGTGCAAGTTTACATTAACCGCACAGATTTAGAGCACACTTTTTCTCTGTGAACTTTTTATACCCATCTGTCAGCAGTTTCTATTTCTGGTGGGCAAAAAGGGTTTCAGAAGTCTTCTTGTTTCCTGAGTTCCAAGACTGACAATGAAAAAAGCCATTTTTAAGAAACATGTTTCTAAAAATCTTGCACTAGTCAACAGTCCCTACTAATGACAGAGTCAGTTCCACCACTTCCATGGCTCTGAAAGTCAGAAGCTGTTGCTCTTTAGCAGACAGGTCACACTCATACAGAACGCAGTTTTCAGCAAGTACTAAAAGCAGCTCTTGTACTTTTATCCCTCTGGTGTATGTTGCTTTTGAGGTTACAAAACCAGCTTCTACTTGTTGTGGCCCTGAAAAACACCTCCATGATTTCAGAGCTGACCAACTCACAACAAACTCCCATAGCTCAGAACAATCCCTTCTAAGCAGTCTCAGAATGTGTTTGCCCTGAAGTCACAGAACGTAAAACTGCTTAAGGGTAAAACCAGGAAGATTTTGAGCTCAAATCCCATGGTCAGAGGGGAAAGACAATCACACAGGTCCTGATGTGCATTGCCTGAGGTGTCTTACCCTTTGTAATGCTAAGGGACTTCTATTTTCTGTCACCCTTTCACCCAAGCTGCTGAGGCAGGTTTTCCAGAGTCTGTGCAGCAGTGGTTTTGCTTGTTCCTGTGCTGTAACTCCTCAATTCACACCTGCAACCTCCACGACTGCATGTTATAGGTTCTTACAGGATATGATTGCCAGTAGTCTGCAAACCATCCCTTCTTTCTGTATCCCTCAGCTGTATTTTTGGTTTACATTAGGGGACTCCATAACACGGATGCTCCAAGCTCAATAAAGCCAGATGCACGAGCATCTGGCCCCAGTGTTTGTATACTCCTGTCAGCACTAACTGTGTCATAAGAAACAACAACAGGGATTTCACACAGGCCCTGATAAAACCTCAGTAATTACGAATGCAATAGTATGACAAGGGAGACCACATGCTGCATCAGGAAGGACACCAGCGAGGATGCTCATCTGGGAATCCTGGCCCTTCTCTTGATGGCCTCCGGGGAAAGTTCTCCCTGTCTCTTTTCTCACTCTGTCTTCCCCATTCATTCCTTTCCCTGCACCAAGAAGACTTTTACCATTAGAACTGATGCTTGCCATCAGCTACTAAGCTTTTACACAGCTTTTAAGCCTGTCTCAACATCCATTGTGCCTCCCTCTTACATATTCATCCATACAAGCTCCTGCAGGTTTCCAGGAGCTACTTTCACTTAGTAAAGAGCAAGTTTTTCAAACAGTAACTGACAAACTGATAGGCCCTACAGCCCACAGCACATCACACCACATCCAGAGACGGGCAGTTTAAGGAACCTGAACTGAGGTTTTTAATGCAATAAACGAAGCTTTACCTTCTGTAGGAAGAGGACAATCCTCACAAGCATCTTGGCATGCAGTTCCTCCAAGGTGAACAGAGTTCGAGGTGTGCGGATGAAGATCTTGGTCTTGCCATAAGCCACATCATGCTGAAATCCATGGCACTCTATGAGCTTCTTCACAGCATCTATGTCCGAAGGGAGGTCATGGTTTGGCCAAGTGAATTCCGAGATCATTTTGTACCTGGAATTACAAGGTATGATTTACAAATGTAAACCTGTCATCCAGTTTCTCAAGGCCAACCTTCAACAGATTTTAGAAATAATTACGATCTAAATCCTCATAAAACTGATTATAGATAGAAGAACTTCCTCTGCAGAAGTCATGATCCTCAAAATCCAAGGAAAATGAATACAAGAGGCATGATTTTGTGAAGAGTTCACTTCATCAACACCAAACTGATGCAACATGACAAACCTCACCACTGTCTTCCTGAAGGTTTGGCAGTTCCTTTACTCATACTCTCAGCATTCCATTTCAATGTTATTTATTTTTGGTGAGAAGAGCAGCTTTCGTGTGCTCATACTGTGCAGTAGCAGCCAACTGCAATCAACTGCCTTGTCAGAAAGCCTACATTTAGCAATCCTGCAAAGAATTTCTCTTGTTCATCACTTTGGTATTTCACATTTCTAACATCTTTCTCTGGTTCACCACATTTCTAACAACATCTGTTATTTATTAAGGTAGCAGATAGCTGACTGCCACAGCTGTGAACACCACAACTGCCTGCAATTGTTACGTCCCATCCTTACTCTCCAAGCTCTTTTTGACACTGGGAGAGGGAATGCAGATTGGAACTAAGACAACTACAAATCAAGCATGAGAGTAACTAGATCCCACTCAGCTCTGTACAATTTACCAGCCCTGCAAAGTGCTGATCAGGTGAAGACACATTGGCACAAAGGAACAACAAATTTTCTACGTAAGATTTATGGACATAATAAAAACTGTAATAGACATTTTCACTGTAATAGTACCCACATTTCTGTTCTAAATAAAATAAGCATGCAGCAATCTAAAGCACTCCTCTATTTAAAAGCCCACAGTCCAAGTCAAACGTCTATCTCAATGTTTCAGACATGCAGAATTTTCAGCTTCTATTAAATGGATGCAGAAATAAACCATTTTACTGGGGAGAGAGTACACTGCAAGGAATCACTAAATGGACTAAAATCAGCCTGAATGGAAATAACACCACCCTGCTGCCTTCATTCATCAAATTAGCTTTCTGGAATAAGCTGTTGAAGGGGGTGGGGAAAAAGGAGGTGCCTATGCAGGGAACACCATCAGTGTTAGAGTTGCACCATGCAGAGAAGGGATCCTACTGATTACTAGGAGTACGTAAAAAACATCTTCAGACTCACAAAAGAGGATTTTGCATTTATACTTGGTCAGCAGAAGCATTCCTTCTCTCAAATATAGGTACACACAGGGCATAAATATTTTCCACTTGTTTCTCTTTCCTATTCTCACCAGGAATGATGTTCCTGCAATAATTAATTCACTAGGAAAATCCTCCACCTTAAGACAGTTACACTGGGGAAAAAAGACAAGCAGAGCAGCAGCACAAGCCCACAGAGGCCAGAAAAAGATGGGGAAGATGTTAGAGACCTGACAACCTGCCCAAAAGAGATAGGAAATTCTCTTCTACTTTCACAGGTCACAGCTAGCTGGTGTCTTTTACATGCCATGTTCAACACAGCCTGGAAACAGGCACGTGGATGGTGTGACCGTGTTGGATTACACTCGCCTGTGGCCATGGCTGCAGATGCCTCACAGGCGCCATCCTTCCCCCTGCCCCACACACAGACCCCTTCCTGAAACCCAATCAGCTTCTTTTTGATAGGAAGCTATATATTATATTATATATATATATGTATAAAGAATGCAGCACATCTATTTAAGACACATGGCGGTGATGTGCATTCCACCCAATTGGAAGATGTAGTTACCAAGTGAACACACAACATCTCCTGGTCTAACTAAAATATATGTGGGCTTTACTTTCTACAGACTGGCCAGGGCAGAGTGGTGCAGAGCTCAAATGAAATTTGAAAAGGACATTTGGTACGGTCTTAACTGGGCTTTGCTTTGCTTCCTACTGACAGCATTGTAGGGCTAAATAGCAACAAACTCTTCTCACAGAAAACAATGTTATTTTTAGTGTGATTTCATATACACAGCTACATATATATATATAAAAATACATACATGCACCTATATATATATATATGTATCTCTTTTCTTTATATATCCTGATATGTATCTCCCTGTCTCCATTCAGAGGAATCAGCAAAACAAAGCACAGGTACCTGCTTTGGGCTCAGACAATCTGAAAGCTTCAGGGGCCTGTAAAGGAGTTAAACACATTTGTGGGACTGAACTTTCACAGTACTTTTGCCAATGTAAGCAAAGAAGTGACATTATGTCCCAAAATCACCTCTCAATGAGTGACTGTGGATCTGTCTTAAGATGTGCCACAGATGCAGTGAAGGAGTCCAGAACTGAAGGGCCTGGAGCTTCCTCCACATTCCCAGTCTCCCAGTGAGCATGTTAAATATAAAGGAACAGAGATCCCTTGTGATCCCAGTTCACAAACCATTCAAACTGTACAGCTTGTCCCACAAATCATCTCCCCCAGCCCCTGTAAGAGGGTTTCTCATCCAAAGACAAGGAACAAAGAATTCTGGTAAAAATAAACCCAATATCCAGGCCAAGAGATTGTTATTTATTTGTTTTCAACTTAGAAAAGGCAATACCACAATATGCAAATACAGTGTCTGATCCCTCACACTGGAGATGATTAATCCCACTGCAGGGTCCGGTTGAACAAATGCTACAATAGCCTGAAAGCTGAACCAGTTGCCATGGGCTAATTTGGTTTATGAGTTGCAAACATGACTTCTGGTCTTTGGCTTACAGGAGCTCATCAAACCTTTATTAAAAACAAAGCAGCTGTTTATATTAATAGTAATTACACAAATCTGAAGAGTAAGTTTTAATGAATTCCACATGTGAGGGTGAAAGCATGCTCTAACCACTGGATGATGTTGAAGAAAGCTGATACACAGCCCTGCAGGCTGTATTTACTGAGCCAGGCCCTTTCGTTCCACTTCAGGTATCATGAAATATCCAGGCAAATCTCCACTGTGAACAGCAAAAGATCTTTCAGCAGCACTTCATTTCTAATGCATGACATCTCACTTTCTCAAAGAATTTAATGTTTTTCTACACTCACAGCCTTTTTCTCACCTGATTCCACAACAGAAGTGAAAACTCAACTCACTATTTCATCAGCACAAGGTGGAATTCTCAGTACTCAGGCTAATTCACTGAAGCCACAAGACAAATTTCAATCTAAAACATTTGTCACAAGTCTGGTAGGAACTAAGAGGGCAAGAAGTATTAAAGCCACATTTTAATGGGGTCACGTTGCTATCCCTCTTCAGAATTTCAGCTCTAAAGTCCAGAGGTTTTCTGCTGCACACGTGTCAGTGTGCATCATCAAGCACCTCCCAAGACACACAGTGTCTGTCTGTCTCTCTACAACAATTAGACAATGTTTTCAGAGAGAAAACAGAAGTTAATTAGTTCTGGTTTGAGGGTTATGCTCTGGGGAAGAACTTCAGTACACTTTCCTGCTGCAGAGAGTAATACAGCAAATGGATTTTAACAGAAGTGGAGCCTCTACACACATCTGCTGCCACAAAAGGAGAGCGGAGTCCCTGTTAGACCCATGTTATCACACTCAGACACACAAGTTGAGAGCCCAGAGAACTCAAGACTTCCTCTTCACTCGAGGTGAGACAGCCAAATCCCACACCTCATTCCAACACCTGAGCCTGAGGCCTACCAGGAGCTGGATGGAGTCACCCCTCCTACCTGTGCAGAAACTTCTCGTAGGTCTGGCGGTAGGCGAAGCCGGCGCGCCGGACCCGCACGTTCTCCAGGAGGCCGAGGTACTCAACCTGGTGCCTGCACCGCTCCTCATCAAACAGCTGCGGTGACTTCTTGTCGTTGGGCTTGATGCAACGGACGTAATAGGGCTCCTGAGGGGCAAATCAAAGCAGGTTCAGTCAGAAAGAGAAGAGTGTCTGCAGGCACAGCTGCTGCTCGTGGAGACACTGAGGTGTCAGTGCACCCGGCATCTGAGGGAGGTTTGGTCACTTAACAGGAATTACAAGGTTAGAACAGAAATGACATGAGTGGCACATAAAATGTTCCTCCCCTTCACACACTGCAATGCATCTGTTGCCAGATCCACATGTTACACATTTGAGTTTGATGGACCTTGGCTATGTATAAGAACCAGTTAAACATCCTCCTCCTCTGTAGACAAATGATAACAAGAAGGAGCTTCATAGAAGTCAGAAAGCCCAACGTAATTCATCATCCTGATTGTCAGATATGGCTTTCCCAGTATCAACACCTAAAAGCAGCATGGATTACTCCATAATTTTTAAACTATGCTGAGTGAAATCTTCTACAGCCTGTACCAACAGGCTTGAGTGGTGGAATTCTCTGAACACTACCATGTACGGGGCAAAACCCATCTTACCTCCAGACCACACCTTCCACAGGACAAGCACAAGCCATCAGCATGTGAGTTCCTCTTTCTGCAACCCTGGGACTTGCAGGCAGCAAAGAACATTGGACAGGGACTGGTGGCTTTATGCCACAATTGACAATTGGGAATGAAATTTCAGCAATTTTTCCCTGGACCAGATGAAATGTGGTTGTGAAACCATCTGTAACAGTGCTCTGAGCAAACAGAGGCTCCTTCTCAAAAGGGAAACCCCTGGGTTCTCCAGTGCCTCTTCTGGTCCAAGACTGCCCGATGGTTTCAACAGTGATTCCAATGAAGCAGAACAATGTGGGTGCCAAATCTGGAGACAATACACAGCTTGAGAGTGCAAGAACCCACAGCATTAACAAATGGGAGGAGTGGTTTGGGAAGAAAAAAGGGGAAAAAAGCTTAATTTGGTGAGGACAAACATAAAGCTCACATTCAGACAGAAATGCATTGGGTAAAGAAGGAATGGGAGTGAGATGCCTGTGGAAAGGGAGGGAACCTCCTGCACTAGAGAGGAACAACTTGAACCTCCTTCAAAGAGAAGATAAGTGGCAGAGGTGTCCTCAAATGGGGTATGAATTAGGTGCATTCCCAAAGTCCCTTTCAGCCCTATTTTCTACAGTTTGTCCATGATTTAGCCCTATTTTCTATTATTTTAGGTCACTTACTTAATCTCAGGATAATATGAATGGCCCTAAATTGCTATTTTGCCTTCAGCAGTATGGATGAACATCCTTGACTTTCCTGGATAGTCCTGGGTGACCAGCACTAACAACAGGCACAGAGCTGTTGCTCACTAAGGCGTGTGAATAGGCTGAATAGGGGTAAGGAACAGGCTAAGATATGGAGGCCTTGGAAAAGCAAACTCGTATCCTAGAAACTTGATATGAGCCACTGGATCTTCTGGGGAAGATATTGGACTGGAACGTTTCCCTGCTTTTTTAAGTATGCAATCAGTAGTATCAGGCTGTGCTTTTCTTCTGGAGGGCTGTCCTTGGGGCAGGTATATATGGCACCAAGGAGAGTGAGTAAAATCTAAGCCAACCAACCCTTCAAGTGCTGGCAGCACCTCTGTCTTGCAACCCAGGAGTGTGTAAGTAGGTATGGGAAGTGTATAGGCAAACGGAAGTACGTGTGGACAATGTATGTTCTCATATCACATCCTTTCTCCCCTAGTGACTTCATCTCACCCCACGAAGTGCATCAGGGGTAGCTCTGTCATGATCTTGTCTGGCTCCTTTCCTTACAGGGAGACTGAGGCAAAGCTGGATGCAGTGCAGAAAACTGTCCTGCTCCCAGAGAACCAGCTGAGCCTGCGAGCAGTGTGTCAGTGCTCTCTTCATCCTGCTGGGCCTTTCAGGTCCTCAGAGAGTGGTGGGCTCAGGAAAGGAAGGAGCACTGAGGACAAGGTTTCCCCAGGGCACAGGCAGCAATGTCAGCTCTGGTCTGTCTGAGGTTTTCTACCTCACAGACAGAATGGAAAGGAACAATGGTGAAAAATAACATGCTGGTTCAATTAAAAAGAGTTTTAAGAGATTACATATTAACTTTTCTCACTTCCTCCAGAGAATTCTCTCTGCTCTGAAGGTAAGAAGGTTCACATGGGTCTTTATTCACTCGACAGTCTCCTACCAGCTCCCAGAATGTGCCATCTGTGTGGGTGATGATTTTCCTTTCAGCTGCAGAGCTGGGCTGTGCCATGGGAACATGCTGTCATCACTGCTTTTCACGCTCTCAGGCACTGGGTGTCAAGCTATGAAGGCAGAAGCAGCCCTTTCAGAACTTCACATCAGCGCTGAAGTGGTTTTGATGTGGCCATGGCAGCTATAACTGATGAAGAGTAGGAGTTTGCTGGACTTGATGCCAGCAATTTATAAGCTCTGTATTTTAATCTCTCAGTTGTATGGCAAAAAGTGAAGGCCAGGTTATTCATCTGCTAGAACAATTCTCTTACGTGATGGGGAATAAGCTATTTAAGGAAAATGCAGGATATACCGAGAACTCTGAATTACAACTCAGCTTAGAAGCTGTGAAAGAGGCTGCAGTTGTGGAGGTGAATGGTCTGCAGTTGTGCCCATTCCCTCTTGCTAATATTCAGCTAATATCCACCCACACATTAGTCACCCTTAAGGACAAACCTATCCCAGTGTTAGCAACAGGGTAACATCAGAATGATGCCAGACCATGCCAGATCTGCCCACAATACCACTGTGTTGCATCTGATTCTAAGATGAAAATAATTCCTTTGATGAGAAGGATATCACAAATAATCTGCATTCAATCTGCAGAACTGCAACATCTTAGATGGCTGCCCCATTCCTGGCAGTGGTCAAGGCCAGGTTGGATGGGGCTTGGAGCAAGCTGCTCTAGTGGAAGGTTCATGGCAGGGGATTGGAACTGGAGGAGATTTAAGGTCCCTTCCAACACAAACCATTTGGTTATTCTATGATCTTGAGAACAGATGAACCAAATTAAAGAAATCGTTAGGAACATCAAGTCAAGAAAGTGCATCTCACCCCTCTGCCTCAAATGGAAATGGCATCCCCTGTTCATTACTGACATCACAGCCTCTGCTTCCCAGCTCTTCATCCCTGCTAACACAAACTCCCTCCACCACTGCAAAGCTGCCTGCTCAGGCTGTTACTCGTGTCTTTGCCATTCAAAAACACAACAAACTTCAAAGCTAAAGATCTGTGACTTCCAGCTCAGCACAAAGAGGAGTCCTGCGTTTGCCTTTGATATCAAAGGCAGAAGTCAAGATGCTGCTTTCATTTTGGAAAACAGAAATAGGAAGTTCCTGCACAGACAGGAGATCATCTATCAGAGCAATTACAGTGTAATTAAAGCCTCTCAGCAACGACAGCTACCAGGGTAAATTCTAAAGCAGCTTATTCCATGCTTACAATCCCACCAGCCTCAGCTCTTCAGGGGGATAATTATGAAGCTCCCATTATTGCACCATGAGGCTGTCAAGCCTGGGAGCGGCATTTTATAAATGGAAGAACTGAAATGCAGAGACATAAAGGCCCCAGCTCTGAAAGCCAGCTGAACGCCTGATGGCAGCTCAGGTTTTGGTGGTTTCTTTGGTTCTTAAATCCAGCTGAGAGATTTCTAGATGCTTAAGTATTAAAAAGAAAATGAAGCAGTTTCAAGCCATTGCTCTCTAAACAAACTCCTCCTCCAGAGGTGTCTTCTCCATAGTTTTACGAAACCATCAGCTTGAAATGCAACAAAATTCAGGCCTATCCTCATGTTGTTTTTTGAGAAACAGCTGAGGAAAACATGAGGTGCTGCTACGTCTCCCTCTGGACCCACAGACCACAGCAGCTCACACCACCTGTGCAATGTGGTTTGCAGAGAGCTGTTTTCATCAGCTGTTACTGCAGGCTTCCCACAAACAGACCTGCAGGGTTGAAGCCACAGTCAGACAGTAGGTGTTGCTACTGCGGATTCCCAGAAGGTCCCAGGTTAAACAGAAGAAGAATGAGCAACATGCCCCAAGGGAAGAATCTCAGTACTGGTAACTCCAGTGAGTGATGTCCCCAAAGGAGACAGTGTTTTCACCAGCACAGGAACAGCGACTGTCACCCACTGTCCAGCCCCCAGCAGAACATGGGACAAGCGTCCAAACTGGCAAGGACTCAGAGGCAGAGCACCCCAGTAATTTGTGCATATCCAGTGTCTAGCAGAGCATGGCTTCAATCCTCCATTATTAGCTTGCTAATAACATGCACATAGTATTAACTGTCCCAAGAGTCACCTCAAAGAGATCCTGGGGACAGAATGGCTGAGCAGAAGCACTATCTCTGCACTGTTTTACCACCTGAAGTACACGCCTGTGGTCAGGACCCTTATCTAAGCAACCTCTCTTTTCTAGGACACACCAAAATTTAGACCCTTTAGACTTGACTTCAGGAGAGGTCTCATCAAATTTGGGAAGTTTTTAGGATGTAGAACAGCAAGATGTCCACTAAAACTAGCTACAGCTCAACCATGTAAGTCAGTTTGCAACTTCAGGAGCCACAAACGCTGTTCTGCAAGGAGCATTAGCCATGGAAACTTTTAAACAGCAGACTCCAAAGTGCAAACTTCATTCCCTTCATTCCAGCTCTCCAAAGGATGGCCATAAACACCTCCTTTGCTACCACAACTCCTGAGAAGATAGTCACAACACTTTGCCCTTTACCGCTTAGTTATTCTAAATGTTAACATATCCCACTCATGGGATTTGTTACATACATGAACAGCTCACTGTTCATGTCTTATGGACCACATAGCCCTTCCACAAGAGCACCAAGATGCCAGGAGTGCAGCAAGGTGACCCAGTCTCTCCACAAATCAGAAGTTGGAGTTGATTCTGCAACAGAAATATTTACCTTCGATGCCAGGTTGTCCACTAGTGCAATCATGGAGTTCTTAAAAAGAGTAGCAGCTGTCAGAGGTCTCTTGGTTACCTCAGTGATGCTCAGTTTACCTTCAGGCCACATCATCTTCAACACGGGGTTAGAGCTGGAAGGAAGTCTCTTTAATTGCACAGTCTAACAGTACTAAATTCAGAATTCAACAGCTTGCTTTTGCCCAAATCTGCTGGTGTTTTCAGCTCAAAACGTATCAGCCAAACCAGAATGACATTCCTGGGCAAAATATCTCTTGCTCTTGAGCAATACATGGCTCAAGCTGAATCCACTTGAAAAATAGCAAGCACATTCTTCTCTTCAGATAAAGATGGTAGTAATGGGATAGTGAAAAATCCAGCAGAAGCGATCTATCAAAAGCAGAGTCGGCCTTTCTAACACAAACATAAAGAATTTAATCAAAATAGTAAAGAGTAAGACCATAGCCCACAGCATCCTCCCTTGGAATGTGCTATCTGATTTCAAGCTGTATTTCTGCACCATTCTTGCTATATAAAATAATTTATACATTTTAGCCTGTGTTTTCGTGAAGGGTTGAAGGTGAGGTAGAATGGCCATGATGGATGGCAAGACCTCTGCAAGAGACAAAAGCTGAAAGCAGCTACAGCTATCTAATAGCCAATCTATCACTTGCTGTAATATACTGCAAGTTGTCTTTGGGAGCAGCCTTTTACCAGGGACTTAACAGAAAACAGAGGTTGCATTTGATGAAACCTCAGGACAGCAAATATTTTGCAGGTTTTGGTTAATGTGAAGCCTTGAAAACACAAACAGCAAAAGTGTTCAAGGGAGGACCTGGAGTAACCGTAGCTGTCAACTGAGTTCACAGTTGCCCCAGGTTGTAAGGGAAGCAAAGCAGCGCTGTCCACGCAGCTGCAGGTTATTTTATGCTGACTTCTATCTCTGAGCAAAGTCAGCTGGAAAGGTTGAGAGAGGCCACAGCTACAAAGCATGAGACCACAGTCAGTGCTAGCTGCCATGGAAAACAGCTTTCTGGGACACTGATACATCCACACACATCCTGAGAGGATTTCTCATTTGCTCCAAAGGCAACTTTGACCTCGGGAATATTTCTAAGACGTGACTGCATAGTTTAAATTCTTCATGTCACTGCACATATGAAAATGATTCAAATCTATTTGCCTGTGTATCCCCCTCACTCCTATACCTTCTCCTAAAACAGGGACTTGTAGCTGAGGCCAATGATGTCTGTTGCTGACTATTTAGTATCTTCAGCATTGATTAAAGAGAGCTCAGCAAGGATACATTTGCAACTGCTCCAAAAAGCTGGTTAATGACAAATGAAGCAGCACAGGTAACCTCTGCACAGCTATCTTGATTGCACAATGAGTTGTTTTCAAACGAGCACTCTAAATTTAGTTCAATTAAAGGTTAGATCAGAACAAGCCCATCAGACTAAGGACTTTATCCTGAAAAATCAAATTCTACAAAGCTCAGATCCCAAAGCAGAGTGTTTATTCACATGCATTGCACACCCAGCAAGGGCAGCGTCAGTGCAAGCGTCAGTCTCTTCCAGCATCCACTCTCAAAAAAAAATGATTCTGACAGCTCAGGTTTAAATTCACCTCATTAATATTTTTGTTCCTACCTGTTGTACATGAGGCGCTTGAAGTCTTGAAATAAAGTGTCCTTGTTTTTATCAATAAATCCAGTGACTGAGTAACTAAAAGAAAAGAAAAGAGAGTTAATTGCAAAGAAGCAAAGTCTGTCTCTGAGCTGCTGTAGCAGTGTGGCAGCAGCATCCTTGCGCTCCCACAGACACAGCAGCTGCTAATCAGGAACCCAGCTCTGTTTCCCAACCTACCACTAACTTGCTGCATGAGCACTGCTTGAGACTGAGCTCTCAGCCCAGCTTCCCACCTCCAGCACAGAACACCCCCAGCAAGGTTCAGAAAGTGACCCAAACTCTGCAGCGCCATGACCCAGACACCCAGCAGCACCTGAACAACTTAGAGTTACACTCACGGCTTCTGCCTCCAGAAGCCAGAGCTTTGTATAATCATACCAATGTCTAGACCCGATTTTATTAGCTCAGTACAGCTTTCTTGCATGAACAGTGCTGGCTTTCCTTTCCTCCTTTTTCTTGAAGCACTGCTCTCCCCTCAGCCCTTTCCCCATGTTGTTTTGTTTCCACTTCAAGTACAAAATCCCATCTTGTGTAGCAAGTAACAGGCAGAAGATTGAATTGATAAGCAACTGCTGTGCTCTGTAATTCTGTATGACAGTTCTTCTGCTTCTACCAGCAGCAGCACTGATTTAGAATGTTGTACCACTTCCAAGCTGGCTACAAGACAAAAATAGAAGGTGCAACTTTCTTTTGGAAGAAACCTTACATCACATCTCCAGCGTAGTGCTTGATCCGAAAGTCTCTGTCGAACTCCAGCGTCTTGTCAGTGGCACAAAGCTGAAATCAATTCACATCCATTAAAACATCACCCCTGGCCTTTCATGGAAGAGCAACATCCACTGGAAATAGAAATGGGAACTATAGCTATACCACTTTATAGATGCAAGCGTAGATGTGAAATCCAGTTAGAACCTATAGGAATCCAGTTAGAATCTATAGGATTTTTTCATGGATGCAGTAGAAGAGCGTCTGTACAGAATCAAGTTGCAAAAGCCTATAGTGGTAAATGCTCCATCCCTGGCAGTGTTCAAGACCAGGCTGGACACAGACTTGGGCAACATGGTCTAGCACGAGGTGGCACTGCCCATGGCAGAGGATCAGAACTAGATGGTCCAACTCAAACCAGTCTATGATTCTATGATCTCCCTTTATGTTTTTTCCCATTACATCATCATTCCTCAGCAAAGAAATGAAGCAACCAAAAAATGACAGAAATGCAGCAAAAATACAGTAACACACACACAGAAAAGCCAACATTTATAGTAAATGATGGGTCCAAAACTGTCCCATTCCTAACCCAAAAAGTATCTTAACTACCCTCCATCTCAAATAGGACACAGGATAACTGGAATAGGCTTGCTGAAGGGCAAAAGCAATCAACAGTATGGACTGACTGCTACAGAAGGACGGGCCAACCGAACTAAACCTCTTCAGGTTAAGAAAGGAATGCCACAAGATGATGGAAAATTACATGGTAATGATGTTTTTTAAGACAGCACTCCATGTTTGCTTCTCAAGAACTAGGAGGCAAGAGATGTAACCTAAAAGGGAAGAGTAAGGAAAATGTGAAGAAAGGAACTCTTCACGTGAGCAGTGAAGCTGTGGATTCTGTCAATTCAAAAATAGAGAACAAACCCCTTTAAGAACACCAGCTCTGATTCAGGAGGCTCCTGGACTGCAGGTCACTGGAGACTGGGAGCATAACACATCATCATCATGTCTGTCTGATATCCTCTTCTCACTTCGACATTTACTATCGCCTACTACCTCAGAAGATACAGCAGATGGACTAGAACAGACCTCCTGATACTCTGCCCTTCGCAATGAGCTTGAGATTGAAACCTTCAAGAACCTGAAGTTTCAGCAATTCACAGCCTGTCTACCACTGCACTAGATCCTTCAAAAGTATAAGATCAATTAAAAAGCTCAAGGAGGCTGAGAAAATGAACCTGTCATATTGAGAAGTACTATCAGAACAGTTTGCACATCTACAGATCTAGATCAGCATTAGCCAAGTCAGAGAAGGACAACCCTCTTCTAGGAACATGAATTTTGCCTCTATTTATACTGGTTTGCTTGGTTTTCACCAGGACAACCAAGCAGACAGCAGCAGACCAGACATACAGGACATAAACTAGGACACTACTATTTAGGGCACAGCAGCCCATCAGAGCTTATACACATGGAACCAGTGTGCAACATGCTCTACAGGGGAGCAGCGAAGCATTAACTCAGGCTGAAAGATGGGAGCTATTCCCATAACACATCAGCACACACTTTAACTCTTTAGGAACAGCTTTGATCTATGCTGAGCTTTACAGTAGCCAGACAGTCTACTAAAGCAAATGATGAAATGAAATCAAGTCCTTCAGTTTAATTCTAGCTAGAAGAGGCTGCCTTAGAAAGCTCAGGTTTCCTACAGTAGTTCTGGATGGGATGGAAGAAGACCCCTTTGATACAGTAAAGGACATCTGCAAAGACACAAGAGGGGGAAAAATAATTATGACGCAGAGAATTTTACAGGTCAATTTTTTCAGAGCTATATTGATCTGAACTAGAAATTAGCAAGCCAGGAAGATACATCATACCCTCCCTCACTGTTATTTATAGCAGTATTCCTTGTTCCCCTGTCAGGCTGTGCAAACAGTTTTCTGGCAATGCCACCTCCTGCTGAGGGACTCTGTGACTGGCAATATTTTCTTTTAATGGTTCCTATGCTGCACAAGAACTGCTGAAGGTAAGGACTCAAACAGATTCATTAGGAATTTTCAGTTTATAGTATCCCATATACCCTATGAAATTCAGCCCTCTCCCCCCACTGCATCAAAGGACTTCCTGCCCTCTCCATGGTGGAACCGCTTCACCTTTGCAGCTGTGGGACCAAGGACAGAGGAGAAACTGAACTCCTTTCTCCACCACTTTACAGCTGTTGACTAAACAGCTCCAGAAGCTGGAGCACTTCCCACATGACCCCACTGTGGAGGATTTAGGACTCCATCCCCCCAGGCTTCATTGTGTTGAATTCACAACTCACTGTGCCTAACTTATCTCTTGCTTAAGCAGGTAAAACCTAAGCTAACCCTGAGCAAGGTGCCCATTGCCAATGGCAGGTGAGATGTCAGGTGAGCTACAGCTAAAGGGCACTTCAGGAAGGCCATGGCTGGGAGGGAACAGTGGTTATCCTATTCCCATCCCAGCCTTTACCCAAACAAGCCACATCCAGACCTATTGTTTATACCGAGCCTCCCTGGAGCAGCCTTTAGCACAGATCTTACACAACCATGCTAATTTTGTATTTCTGACCTACATAAAACATTGTGCTGGGGTGGAAGGAAGAAGGAGGGATCAGCATTCCCAATGATGCATTTCAAATGTTTCTGAGCTGAGAGACCTCAATAAACTAAAGGTCTTTATTTGATTCTGTGATTAATCAGGCTGGTGACCATGATATCAGTATGCTGCCAAGCCAGGAATAAATAAAGCCTTTTCATCTGTACACTCTACCAAAGCTAAAGCAAGGCTGGGGGCCCGAATGCTCATAGCAGTAAGAGGAGACAAGTGTGTTGTGCAGCCAATGGCGCTGAGCACCAACCCCTCAGTGATCCTGCAGAAGTGTGAATAATTTCACTGTCAGTATGTATTAGAGCAGCCTGGGCAGAGCACCACGTGTGCTCAAGCTGCATATCCATTGGCCACAGATGACATCATGATATGCCAAGACAAGCTCTCACTGCTTTTATGCTTGGAATAAAACTGATCTCACATTGGACATGCTGGAGCTCCCTCTGCCGGGAATGGGGCTACAAGAGGCGACCTAAACCCAGACCAGTTCCATGGTCTGGAGCTGCTGCAGCTCTCAGGCACTGCATTTCATATTCAGTGTCATGATTCCAGTCTCAGCCACTCTTAAAGTGGCTTTTCCTTTAAACCATTTTTACTTATTCCATTACACCTTCAAACTAGAAAAGGTACCACAGAGGAAAGGAAGGCTTGATACAGAGAGCGAGTTACCTTTCTGCTGGAGAAGTGAGCATGCTTCCCTAGCTTGTTGTTAAGAGCCTCAAGGAACATCTCATCTGTAACTTTTCCAACATTCATGCAGGCATCATCCAGAATGGAGATGATCCCCTTGTGCTGCTGCTCTACCAGGTCAACAATGACCTGGTTATTGAAGTAATCAATCTGTAACAAACAAGGAATGAGTAAATTTGTGATTTGGGTAGCGAACAAGGAAAACAGCAGTGCTGGCCTCTGAAGAAAAAGGTACCATGTGTCTGACTGTCAGCACAGGACTCACTGTTCACAGGGGAAGGAAGCAGCTTTCAGTATGCCAATCACTAGTTCAGAATCAAGCCAGTCACTCTTCAACACCACAGAGCAGAGAAGGAGATTTTTCAAACATCTCACATAAATCTCAAGACCTTTGCTAAAAATCAACTGTGACAGAATGCACTTTGAGGTGTCTTGAAATTCAGATGTGCACAGTCACCCCAGTGAAAACTGACATTGTGAAAGGCACTTGGAACAGGAGAAACGAAGATTTTTACACTTTAACATCTACAACCAGACAAATACATAAGCACTCAGAGCAGAAGCACTCAGTGATGTGTGTGGCATCACAGAGATGCCACAAATATGCTTTCACTCAGACCTGCATCACTCATTTTCCCACACCACAGCAAATAAAGAAGTGGTGAGATAATTGTGAGCTTCTGCAGCCTGGTTTCCAGATAGCAAGTCTGACAGTGCAGCTGGCACACATGGCCTGTTGACTTCAACAGGAGCCTACATGTGGAGCAACTGTAAATCTGGGCCTTATGCTGGTACACTGCCCTCACACCGACCTCTCTCTCCCCTGCCAAATCACTCACATGCTTCCAGGGAATTCCCTCTCTCTGGTACTCTTCCTGCTCCTGCTTTAGAACCAGCTGAATAAAGAGCTGCTGTAGCTTTTCATTGCAGTAATTAATGCAAAATTGCTCAAAGCTGCAGAAAACAGAAGAAAAAAAAAACCAGATAAGTGTTGTGGGATCGGGGAAGGCACCTCACTGCACCTCAGCAACAGCTCACCTGTTATTGTCAAAGATTTCAAAGCCATAGATATCCAGGACTCCAATGACTGTGTTTTTCCCATGTACTGCAGTGTCATAGTTCTTCACTTCAATCACGTCATTGATGTGTGTCACGATCCAAGCGAAGAGGCGCTCGTAGATTGCCTGCCAGGGAACAGACTCTGAGGAGTTCTGCTACATCTGTTGTAGCTCTTTGTGGTAAATGCAACACGTGGCGCTACAAAGCCTAATTCAAGATGCTGCCCCAACCACACAACAGCTCCAGATAACATTCTGCTCAAAGTGAACAGTACTGACATAGAGAAAGTGTTTCTTGTCCTTCTTCCCAAACTCATTTAGCTGCAGTCTCAGCCTCAGTGAGGTCGGTAGGTACAGCAGCCCCCCCCCCCAGTTTATTCCAGTCTGCTTTTCAGCTGCCTAATAACTTCCATTCTGAGAATTACTTAACAGTATTGAAGAGCAAGTGAGAGGTCAGTTACAATGGGATGAAAACATTCCTGTTCAACTTTGAAAAAGAAAATGTTCTGTAGTCACAGGTATCTTTGAAGTCTCCGTGCTCAAAATGTACTGGGAAGCTGTATAAACACACAACCTTCAGAGAACAAGTTAATAACCAAGGATCTTCATCACTTCGTCTAATCTGCCCTTGATTTCTTAGCAAAGGAAGGACAATTGTCACTCCTTCTCTCATCAGTATCCTCCGCAAAAACAGAAACCACTTTGGGTTTCCAACCTGAGCTAGAGGTGTTCCACTCTCTGCTCTCTGAATTCAACTGCTAAATTAACTCCAGAATCACACTGCACAAAACATTCAGTACAATGGGTTCCTGTTGCAGTGACCAGCAAGCCAGGCTGGCAGCTCCCTCCCCTCTGCTGGCTGGGGTCAGGCTGTCTCAGAGCCAGGTAAGGTGCTGCTCTGCAACCCTCCTATAGAACACAGAAGCACATACATTCAGGAATAAATCCACATGAAACACAAGCTTCTCGTGTCTCAGCAAGCACTGTACTCACTGGACCACCCAGGAGTCCTCCTGGGACCTTAGCACTGAAAAATGTTCAATTCCACAGGCAATTCAGTGCAGAACACCTTCCTCAGGCATCACCACTCTTTGCTGTACCAAGTACAACTCAATCGAAAGGCAAAAGCAGAAGAAATGCATCTGAGTTACTATCACATACAAAACTGGAAGCAGAGAAAGGAGATTTAAACTCACTTTTGCAAAGGCATCTCTGCCATAGGTGGCTTCTTGTTCAGTATGCTGTTTGTCAATGACATCCCGACCTGTAGCTACAGTTCTGAACAACAAAGCCTTCTCCACCAGGTCAGATTTTGTTGAGAGCAGGTCTGCAATGATGGACACAACCTTGCTGTTGTCGATCACAGGCGTGTCACCATCCACAGAAAACTTCAGGTTCCCCTGCAAGAAGCACCAAGAGACTCAGTTTCTCAGTCTTGCCTTTTTTTAACACAACCCAGTGCAACCCTAGTTCACCAGTATTCCAGCTGCTATTCAAGCCAGGAAATCTCCTAACACATCTGAAGGGCTGGCCAGCAGAGCCACATAGAGCTCCAACATCAGTGGGAGCAGCAAAGCCTGACTCACAGCAGAGCATTCCTGATCAGGACTTGGGAAAAACTTATATCAAACACTGCCTCAAGATTTGGAGTCCAGCCATGAGAATTACTTAAAGTATCAAGCACTGGATGGAATGTTTCCTTTTCACTGTAGCTCATCAGGGAAGCATGAGGCTGCAGTTGTTACTGCAGTGCTACTGCCCACCAAAGCAATGTGAATGTTTCAGGGAAGCTGATCAATGAGCAGTGGTAATGGGATTGGACTGACAGCAGCTGCCACAGCAGAGCTGGTACTGCACCTGCAAGTGCCAGGAATAAGTAGCAACACCACTGCACTGGGTGCTCTCACCCCCTGCCTGCATGGCCTGGCTCTGCTCTGCCTCTACTCCTGCCCCAGCACTGGGGCACAACTGCCCCAAGGAGGAGGAAGAATTGGGAATTCCCTCATCCTGCCTACCTGCAGTGCCTCTCTCCTCAAGGAAGCACGAGAGCTGAGCTACAGGGACACTGCACAGAGTGGGAGGCTCTATGGGTCCCAGGAAAATGCAAGTGAAGGAAGGATTTCCTCAGCATCAGAACACAGAGGATTAAGAGGTTTCCTGTATCTGGCTGTGCTCAAGTCTCCACCACAGGTGAAGCACCATCTCCCCAGCAAAACCACAGTGGTGATGGTAGGCATGAGGGCAAAAGGGGACAGAAGAATTATGAGGTGAGAACTCCCAAACCCCTCACTGCCAAACCCACACAAGTACTTTTCAGAACATTTAACAGCTCCCAGTACTTAACGGTATGTCTGGTTTGGGATCTGGAATATGCAGGAATAAATGTCATCTTCTATCATTGCTGCAGTGCCTATTTCGTCCAGGAGCTTCACTCACCACTGGAACAGTTCAGCTGTAAACTGTATACACTTTTCCAGTCAACAGATCTTCCAACTGCTTCTGCAGCAAGGGAACTGGAGCTGCTGGAAGCACAAGTGCCCTGACCCCTACTGAAGAACAGCCCACTCCTATCTGCAGAAGGCAGAGTGCTCACCAGGTGAAGGATGACAGCCACAATTTTGTAGACAGTCTCAATCTCCTCTTGCTTGAAGCCTATCACTTTCATGGCATCAGCTACTGCTTTGAACTCTGCACCATCATTGATGGAACACTGAGAGGAAAGAGAGGTTTGGGACATGAGTGACTTAACAGAAGTCAGCTGAGAGAAAGCAAAGATTTTTAAAGCCCAAGGAAATATGTACAAAGGTGATGTCTCTCCTCCTACGTTTTCCTGCTTTTAATAAGCAGACACAAATGCAGTACGTACAGGTACACACACATTTTGTCTTTGAGGGCCAGAAACTCCATTGCAAACAGCACACTGATGTCACTTTTCCATATTCATCTTGCAATTATTGGTCTCAGCTTCTTCCAGCTCAGCAGTACTTTAAGTATTCCAAGAAGCATTTACAATTGTAAGCCAGGTTACCCCTAGCCCATTAACAACACCCTCACCTTTATCTGTGCTCCGGGACAGATGTATTTGTATGCAGACGCATCCTTCTGTAGATGCAGAGAACGTAACATCTGGTCAGATCCCCCCTGGAGCAGCTGCACAAAGAGCAGTTTAAGAAAAGGTGAATGAAAGAAATAAAATCCTTCCTTTTTCTCTTATTCATCTGCTTAAAAAGCAAAATCCTGAAATTATCAACTTAGTGCTATAGAAGCAGCATCTGGAGTGACAGCAACGACTGCAAAATACACAGTCTGCATCGTTGTAGGGCTCTGACCATCAGCAAGTGGTTTCCCAAATTACTGTCCTTTTGGGTGACACAACTGTTTAGAAACCCAGCCTGAACCTCTTTACAGAGCAGACACTTTTCCATCTGTGACATGCCACAGCTGTGTCTTGGCAAGCACAACTACTGCTATTCACAGGGGCTTGCCAACACGGAAAAGGCATATGAATGACAAAGGTGCTAACACACATCCTGGAGTAAAGAGTAAGGGGGAAAATAAACAAGCCTGTGTTTGCCTTACTGCAAAACTGAGAATAAAGGTTACACCAATAGGTTATAGTAATAGGCCAACCATCTCCCCCAAAGGACACACAAGGGAACCACTCTACAATATGAAAGACATTAAAAAGACACACACACACACACAAAAGAAGAAAGCCACCTCGGTGTCATAAAATTACTTCCATATGGACTAAAAGCCTCAAGAGAAAATAGAAGGATTAGAGTTATTACAAATAAAACATTGAGTCAAAGTCCAGTATTCTACCAGATTTGTTTAGTTAGCCACCTTTTAAGTTTACAGATGTGTTAATATGGGACTGGTGGATAGAAGAAAATAAATCTTCCCATGCTCCTTCCCCAGACAAGGCCTTGTCAAAGAGCCCAAGAACCTCAACTCACCCAAGATGTAACAACAAAGGAACCCTTCACAGAGGGGGTGAAGGCTTTAAATATTTTGTGTATCATGTGTGGGAAAGGTGAGGAAAGTCACTTGTGTCAGCAAACCAATACAGACCTGGTAAAAAGAGTGAAAGCTTCTCTCTCCCGCCTGCTGCACAATCACACGAGACTGCAGGGAAACAGAGCACAGAGGTGGGTATTCCTGGACACGGGCATCCTGCCTCCCAGCCACCTCTCCTCAGCCACCAATGCATCACTTCACCACTGCCAGGAAACCCCCCAAACCAACCTTACTTCTTGGGAAGTCTGTAACAGGTACCATTAGCTGTGTGTGACCATGGAGATGGAAGTCTATGATCAGAAAGACCAGCTTGTGGAAAAGCTGCAATGTCCTACTTCCAGTTACATGGGGCAACTCGAATTGGAATTTCATTCTTCCATGAATTGCTTTCATGGAAGAGTCAAATAAAATGTCATTTTAGTTCAAGAGTTATTTAATTGCTGGGAATGAAAATAAAAGGACTGCAAATAAAAGCCCCATGGGACATAATTAGGGTAACCACTTCTAAAGCCCCAAGACAGGCTGGGCAGCAGCACCCAGCCACTGCACAAGCAAATGCTCTCTCTACCAAAGGGCCCTGCTTTAGGGAGGAGGCGATAGCTCCATCTTCAGAGAACTCACAATGTTACCTCATTTCATGCTACAAGTTTGAACTAGGGAGAACAACACTGTGTGTGTCCCTGCAGAGTGCAAATTCACTGTCTGGTAACTGCTGCTGCTTAGACCAGAACCTCAACTGCTTTCAAAATGGAAACCAATTTAACTTGGTAGAAGTCAAGAATACGAAAGAAAAGATGAGGATTTAAGTTACTGCAGCTGCAGCCCTACCCGTTTTTTGCATTAGAGTATCACATGTTGAATGTTTGGGTTTGTTGTTTTGTTTCTTAACATAAAGTGTTTATTCTGAATATAGATTTCAGGGAAATAAAGGGAAAAGTAGAAAAAAATCCCACAAACAAAAAAGCATGTTGTGAGCAGATGCAGTTAAAGGGATAAATCGAGGCCAGACGTGCGTCTCTCACATAAGCAGAGCCGTGAATAGATCATGGCCAGCTTCTCTGGGGAGTTCTACATATTCCAATGTTTTCAGCCACCACTGAATGACATGAAAGACCCAGTTATGCTCAGGACCACTGGAACAGATAGACCCAAAGTTCCTAAAAGACCACACAAGGTTATTCCAAAAGAACACTTCTCACCCTATCCTCACTACATATAGCCCCTTGTATCAGCTGCTTCTATTCATCACTGAGATCTCAGTGCGGAGAACTTACAAAGGAAGTTCGCAGACCTTAAGTTAATCTCAGCTGTTGTTCTGGAAACAAAGCACACAGACTTATGTGCCCATAGGCTTTTGGGGAACACTAGTCCCTTAGAAGGTCAGCTCTAAAAGTGGGAGTGGTAAAATAAGGGGGCATTGCCAGTGCTTCAGCAGCATTTCAGTTACTCTTGAGGCAAAATGAAGCCTTAGACTGAAGGAGCTTCTATGCCCTCGTGTCACCAGCTGACGCACCATGTCTGAAAGGCCTTTCTACTGGCAAAATGCACATTAAAAGGTAACTACACAAAAGCCTCTAGAAGTGAGGGTGGTTTACCTTTTCTAGTAAGTAATTATTGATATGCCCCCCTATTGGGTCTCCTTTGAAATCAAAGTTGATATCCATGTATTTCCCAAACCTGCTGGAATTGTCATTCCGGTTTGTTTTGGCATTGCCGAAGGCCTCTAACACACAGTTGGATTTCAGCAGAATGTTCTTCACTCTGAAGCATAGATGGATGGAAAAGAGAACAGGATAAGCCCAGACTTACATATCCAAATCATGGCAATCCTTTTTTTGCGGCTATTCTCCAGCAGAAATGGGCTTTCAAAATAAACTTTCCCATGTGATTTTAGCATTCAATATTATAAAATTCCCGATTAAAAGAGATTTCAAAAAGTCAGGTAAACGCCATAAAAATCAGCATCTAATAACACGGTGCTCACCGTCATAGAATCCCAGACTGGTTTGGGTTGGGAAGGACCTTAAAGCTCATCAGGCAGGGACCCCTTCCACTGGAGCAGCTTGCTCCAAGCCCCTGTGTCCAACCTGGCTTTGAACACTGCCAGGGATGG
>JBCJKH010025211.1:0-16317 GCA_039877255.1 Loriculus beryllinus | reverse complement strand
AGGTCAGCCCGCTCACAGAAATGCTGCATTGTGGTGGCAGACCGGCCTTATGCCTGAAACACATTCAGAAAGAAGAGAGTAGAGTCTTAAATGCATGAGCACTCATGTCTGTTTTGTGTACCACCAACCTTCCCCAGATCATTGTTCATGGAGCTGTCAAGAGATAAGTAGTATTTGAGCAGGTTGTACTTCTATTTCTCAGTATGTAAAGAAATATAGTCCAAATTATATCCTGGATATATTACATCTAAATATCAATGCACCATGCTAGAAAGAAGTCAACTGGTCAAGATTATTACTCTGGATAATATCTACTGAAATTCATCAGGTTACTGACAACAATTTTCATCACACAAGTAGAGCACAATATTATTATGTCTGTGACTGAGCATTCTTGAAATTCTGATAGCTTTCATGCAGGTACTTATCTCTGGACACAAAGAGAAATTTTGTGATTATACCATTGCTCAGTTGTCCCAGTTTAGAGAAATTATTTCAACTTTAGCCAAAGATGTGATGCATACTGCTTTGAAGCAAGCACCTGCTTCATGCACATTTTTGAGTCATCTCAGACTATTCTTTTTGAAGTTATTTTTACGTATTGTGCATAAGGTTGTGTATTTTCCCAGAGAGCATATTCAAAGTGAAAACATGGTTTGCATTTTGCATCTGTATTGAACGTCAAGAGAGAGAAAGAGACCTCCATGTGTTAGGGGGAGGATGCACACTGTGTTCCAGCTGTGCAGCAGGGTTTCCCCTATGAACCAGCCAGGGTGAGAGTGAGTGGAGAGCTGGTAGACCCTACTCCACCACCATCATACACTGGTGAAAGGAATGAAAGCCTGAGCATCATATGAGGAAAGGATGCTTCACCACAGAAATGAAGTGTCACAAATTACTTCCTGCTCCTACTGTGTGCAACGAAGACAAGCTCTTCTCTGAGGCTCAGTCTTTTGTTGACTTCCACCACAATTTTCATTTTGGGCATTACACATGGTATGATTTAGCCTAATGTGAACAACTCCCTGTCAAGCCAAATTTTTTGACATAAGCCTGTTGGTATATCATAATGCTCTGTTTAGGTTCCCTTCCATTAGATGCAATTCTTTGCAACCTAAATTATTTTAGACAGTTTCCTTTAACATTAACTAGAATTAACATTTACATTGTGATATATTGCAAATGACAGCTGTTGGAGCAACTTTTCCCCACAAGAACTATATTTCCAGCCAGCTAACCTCAGAATTTTGGGGAATTATTATATAATGTTGTTTCCAATCAAAATAAATGTGTTCAGTTTTCCTATAGGCAGTGGCATTAAATAACAGTTACACAGCTCAGTCCTGTTCCTACTAAAATTGGTGGCAAAACTTCCACTGACTTCATGGGAGCAGGATTTAGATCATGGTTGATTTACTTTAACATTCACAGAAATTATGGGTTAACCTCCAAAAGTAGGGAAAGTTTGGCCACGTAAGTCTCCAAAGGCCTAGATATTTAAAATATATCTTGCTGCTACTTATACATTAGTCTATTTACTTTCAGTCTCCCCTTCATGTGCTTTCATTCATCACACAATATTTGTGAATATAGTGAAAACAACTGGAATAATTAGTGCTTTTTTTTTTAGGGGGAATTGCAATCAGCAGGAAGGGGAAGTTTACCTTCTAGACAAGGAAAATAATCTTTGAAGGTTAACTGCCAAAGTAAAATTCAGAGACAGACTTTTGCATGCTTAACCACACCTATATGCAAACTTAAAACTCCCTTATTGTCCCTCTCAATCCAAAAGTGTCTAGATTACCCTGACACTTACACATCGTCCTGTCTTCTTGTGCCAGAAAAAATAAGTAAATAAATAAATCAGCTTTATGATATTTGGTGTGCTGGTTTTTCTCAGAGATTGTTGCCAATTTCATCTGTACACCAAGCTTTCCCCAGTCAAGTCTGTCATTCCCCATTCCAAGGAGTGAGCACTCTGAGAAGTCACTTTACACAAAGGAGCCTTGCAGTAAAGAAATACATAAGTCCTGACTAATGCTGAGAGGGTGAGGAACATTGGTATGCAATTCCTTCAAACCCCTTTTAAGAAAGAGACTTCCCTCAGAAGAGTGCTTCCAGCTTAATTGTTCCAGGTGTCCACAGCAGCTTGTGGATGACTGTAAGCCAACATGAGCAAAAAGTTTCAGGAGACTAAACTTTAAGACTTCATAAACCACCTCACTTCCACAGAAATCCCAAGAGATGGCATACATCCACAGCATGAGTCACTCCCTAGTTTTTCAGGCTTCAAGGAAAGGGATGATTATTTGTTGCAGCCCAAACTAACAGTAAATATCAATATTTCTTGCCTGACTCAGCTGCTCCACTTAGTGTATTGATCTGCCTTTGTCTTCCCACTCCTATTTCTAAGCATTGAGTGAGGACAAATAAGCAGGTTCACACAGCATTTATTTATGTCAGCTCACCCCAACGCAAGTCCCAGGGGCACAAGAAGAATTCTTACTTCTTCCCTTTCCTTTCAGGGGTGTAAAATGAAGTTACTATCTAGTTTGCCACACTCTGCTTAATGTTTATGAATAAAATATGTGAATATAGAAACCTGGAAACGTTACTGGAAGTGGTACATAAGGCATAAGTTGCCTGCAGTCCTATAATCACAGTGTGTCATTCTGCACTTCCAGCTGGGGAAAAAGCCCACAGATATCACTTGATCTAGTTGCAAAAGAAGTGCAATCTCTTAACTCACCATGCAGATGACTTACAGGAATAACATTAGAAAAAGCATGAGAACAAAACAAACAAAACAAAACAAAATCAGACTTTTTGTTTGCTTGTTTTTAGATTCAGATCACTTAATAATATCACTTTACTGTCTTAGAATATGAATTCTTTGCTACAACCGAGCAATCTGTAGTACATGATTTTAAATGTCAGAAATCCCCTCGGTATCCAAACAGATAAAGAATAATACTAATAATTTAATGTAACAGCAGAAGAAATAACTGAGGCAATAAAATACTATGAAAGAATGTTTTCTTCACCAAATTTTGTAAAATCTTGAAGGCTTCATAGATTCCCATTCTTTTTCAATAGATATTTAGAGAAAATGAGGAAAGGGGCCATTTTTGTTATTTTTCAGGATCAGCTTTTTCTCACAATGCTAAGAATCTTCCACAGTACACCAGATAAAGTTCTTGCCATTAAAAAAATGCAGTAGCTTCGTAAATAAATAATGTTACCCTTCTGTTAAAAAGCAAACAAAAAAAAAGCTTACCACAGAAATTGTATTCAGTCATGAAAAGCAGAATTAGAGAAAAAAATTATCTCCTTTATCAACATTTTTTCCTAGTTCTGTTCCACAATTATGGGAAGTCATCACAAGGAAAGAAGCATAAAACATATATAAAATAATAATGAAACCCTGTGCAATGTAATTGCATATACCATAGCAATTCAAAACTCAGACCAAAAAATAAAAAGTCAAGTCCTTCTATAGGAAAAACAAACCAGCACAAAATATTTAAAAGGCTGTTTACTTTTGCTTAATTTTATAGGCAAAAGCTGTCTCCCTTCTATTTACTATTCCATAATATCCTAATATTAGTGAAAAATATACCAGTACAATTCCAACAGGAAGTGGTTGTACTATTATAGGACCATTCAAATTTTTCAGAGCACCGGTACCTCATGATACCATTGTGACTATAACTGTTTGTAGACTTAGCTTTGGATTTACCTTTGTGATCTTCTTAATTTTAAATATCAAGAGAGAAACCTTTTAAAAAAAACACCTACTGCTACAGGTTTAGAGATTTGTCACAAAAAGCAGATATGAGAACTAACAAGTGGGTTAGAATTAACTGTGTTGTTACAGGAGATACTTGAAAATACACTGATTTCCTTCAATTTAGGATGCAGACATTCATTTAGAAAGAGTTGAGGAACCAATATTTCCCACTTTTCCCAGTCGCTGAAGCATTGTGAATGTTGGTGGCTCTATGTCCATCTAACTTGTTGACTCTTTAGCACTACTTTTTTCTTTCTTTATCATGAAAACAACACTTCCAGGTTAACTGAGTGTAAAAAAATCCTGTACTCTTCCAGAGTCAGAAAATAACCTGAAACAGAGCTCCAAAAGGACTTTTCAGTTAGTTTAAAAATCAGTATCTGTGCAAACCACATTTTAACAGTATTTGTTAGATTTCAGCTAATGTTTCTATGGGTAACAACTAGATAGTATGCTACCTCATCAATTTACTTTATCTTCTATACTCAAAATCCAAAACAAGTTAGAAATCAGCCCCTCCATATTTGTAGTGGGATGTGATAATTGACATCTCCCACCATGGGAGTTCAGTCTTTTGGGCCTTATGAGAGCTATTTTATACCCCCAAAATAGTTATTTCTATAAAATGTGTGTAATTGGTATACCATATGCTACTATTTAAGAAAGTTAGGAATGCAGCACTGATTCTACCTTTTCTACTTTTAGGAAACTCCTCTAAATAGACTAGGAAATTCAAGTAAGGTATTTACCTTGAAGGCCAGAGATTTCAGAAGCCACAAACAGTCTGTAGAAAGCTGATCTGCACAAGATCTTACACAGGACAATTTCACTGTTCCTGCACTTATAATGCTTCCTAGCCATTCCCTCCAGGCTGCATCCATTCAGATGAAATGACCAGAATGAGGTTTGACCAAGCAGGGAAAGTCCCAAAGCCTGCATCAATCAGCTAAGCTCTACTGAAGTCAATGAGCCAGTTTATCCTGGCTGAGGTACTGGCTCTTAAATTCTATAAAAGAGCTCAACTGCACATTTGGTATAATAAAATCCAGAAAAACTGTGAAATTTCCATTTCCAAGTTGGATGGGTCTGGAGTGCTTGGTTGTGTATGGAAACAGCCCCGATCTCAATGCTAGCAGAGGAAAGAAGGATCTCCTCTGGTGCTGTGGCTAGGCATTATCACATGAAAAGAAATATGTGATGCCTTTGGGAGTATTAATCTGGAGTGTGGTGTTGTTTTTTTGCCTTTGCTAGAGTCCATGTGTGGAAACATATATGTAGCCCAGTGCCAGGTATCAGCTAAGCCATCCACCAAATACAAGCTTTCACAAATTTATTTATTCAGTGTCTGCAGTGCATTTAATGGTCAGTATGGATTACCTTGACTTGATATCACCTGAAAATGTTTGTTACCCAAAAGTGCTTCACCTGCGTGTCATTCCTTAAGATTACGAGAACTGTTAACTCCCTTAAAGGTGCCTATCAGCTCACTTTCCTGCATCCTCTGTTTATAGGTATATCTGGGGAGTTCGTGTATTTCACGTTTCAAATATCAGTGTTATAAGTGTGAAAGAACATCTGATAAAAGTGGTTTTGTTATCCTTGCTCTAGAAGAAGATATAATCAGTTGTAGATCTTCTTGTGTCTGTTAATACTGCTGTTTGTTCATGTTTTTTTTATTTATTTTCAATATTTTGCCTTTCATATATTTCCCCCATTTCTTATTCTTTCCACTTCTACAGTGTTGGTCAGAAAAGACTACTAACAACATTGCTTATTGCTGGTTTTGTTTACAGAGTACGGAGTTGATGGAGGAACAAAAACCTTGGCAAAACCCCCACTAATTCTCCATTAGTCTGTTTTCTTTCTTAGAGTGGGCTTAATTTAAAACAAAATGTGTATTTCACATTGTGCCAGTATAAGTGACTACACAGGTGCAGAGCAATACAAAATCTGCCCTAAACACAGTGATGTTCAGATCATCCTGACTGCTGTTACACAGGAGACCAGTTTACAAAGTGAGCCTGGAGGAAATAACTCAAGGGAAGTCTCACCTTGAATTAATGATCCAACACACAACCAATTTAAAAAAAGTTAAAATTACAGCGGAATAGGTGGCTATACATGAATCCAATTGTGCATACAATTGAACAGATAGTAGTGCATGTAAATGGGCTCAGTATTTCAGGATAATACGCATGGGATTAATCTCACCTACCTCCTATAGGACAGACAGCTAAAGTGTTTTTTAAACTTTATTTTCCAGTAAAACCACACTTGTATATCTTGCCACATCAGCCCAGCTTCATGAACTGATTACAATGTGACATACACGGGTGAATCACTGGAGGTACAAGGATTGAAAACACATTGGGAAGGCAAAGGCATTAGTGACATAATCCACTAATCTAAAATCCAAAGGGAAAAGGCCACTCAGAGTGAAAGCAGAAGGTGTCTGTGTTTGATTGTGCCTGCTACAGAAGTCATGAGCTGAGAAGAGAGGTTTCCTAGGAGGAGGTGGGCAATGATGGCTGAGCCATGGCCTTTCATGGAGCAGTCATAGGTGCAGGGTGTTTACCGTGGATCCTCCCACCCACATCCAGCTGTGAGACAGACAGAAATATCACAGGAATGATCTAATACCAATTTTGAATACCAATCTAATCTAATGATGATCTAATACCAATTTTTTGTATCATCACTTAAAATATTTCAATCAACTAGTTATGATATGAAAAAATTATTTACATATCAATAACAATAATAACAAATAATTTATATTAATAATTATCATAATAATAAATATATAATTAATAATATTGTGTCAATTTATATTTACATATAAATATTAAAAATAAATTTATTGTTATTTGCATATAAATATAATTCAAATAAAATAATCCTGTGAACTGACTTCTAACAGATATGTAGCTCAATACAAGACTAAATGATATTTTGAGATATTCTTTCATTTTTATTGTGAAAAAGGGTGCTTCAGTCATTCAGATTAACAGGATTATGAATTGACTATTGACACAGAAAGTGGGGTTTGTTTTACTTTAGGGTTTTTTTAAGCAAAGGTCTAAAGAGTCTCTTGGGATTGAGACTGAATGAAAAGTTAACATTTATTTTACTCATCCCTAGGCCCCAGCAGAAGTCAGAGACTTCCTATCTGTCCATATTTCATTTGATTTAATACATACCCTCAGAGAAACCTGCGGTCTTGACCCTGGCAGAAAAGGTGGTCCTTCTTCTGTGACCTGGCCCTGGGAGCCCAAGTCTGGTAGTGACTCCTCCTAAAACACAGGCTCTTCTCCCTCTAGCCCAAGAAGCAGTTAAGCATTTTGACCACAGCAAAGAACTTCAAAGTGGAAAACCCACCTCAAGTACCCTACAGCTTCTTGCTCTGGTTTGGTTTGGTTTTTTCGAAACCCTGGGTAAATACATTGTTCCAGATACCTGAAAGAAATCAGATGGGGATCTTCTGAAGCTCAGTCTAGCTTGCCACTCCCTCGGGTTTTTGCAAAGGCAGATACGCCTGAGCTTCACGTAGTGCCATCCGTCCTATCATGATCATCCTCCCTCTTGCTGGGTTAAATCCCTTGAGCAAGACAAGAGCAGAGCAGCTTAAGTCAATTTAAAATGCAGCTCTCCCTTTCACTGGCAATAGTAATGTTGTAAAGTAAGAGTGATTAGTCTCTGTCACTGTAGACATCGCCGGGCAGGAGACGATTTGGGAACCTTTGTCATGATGGGCTCATCCACCAAACCTAGGGGACAGGGCCTTCACATATCTATGGGGTTTCACAAGAGCTGAAAAAGAGTCTGAAGGTGCTTAAAGATTGTTCTTGGAAAACTAAGTTGTCTTGTAGGTAAAGGCCTGCTGTATGTGGAACATTTCACAAAAACAGCCTGTTTTCTGGGATACAAAAGGATACTTGACAGAGCATAATTTAAGTAACTTCAACTATGGGATGATATCCACAGCGAGACTCTCAAAACATTTCTGGCATGGTCACCAACACTTTTAAACAGGGTTTTGAACAATTAATGTTTTGCAGTGTTCCCATAAGACAAACCATTTGCTTTCCATTTAATAAGCGCCCATTCTCATCCACTAATGTTGCTGACTGTTTTTTTCCAGTTGTGAACACCCACCTAAAATCTGAGGACATTGTTGGCTTCAGAAATCAATGTTTCTGAGGCAAATCACGTTTATTTTTTTCCTCTGACCTACCTTACTCAAATGAAATTAAGTGCTGAAAGAATATTTTGGAGCCTTAAGAAAAACTCTTGAAAATTAACACTGATGCTGAAATTTTCTATCCCATGAAAACTAGATTTTCAACCATGAAGGATTGAAATAATTTTCAAGATATTGATGCAGGCTGAGAACTTTGTTGCTTCAGATTCTCTGAGGTAACTCCCCTTGAGAATAATGCACACATTGGAAAAGAGGACAGACATTAATTTTTTTTGTATTTACCAAGTAATTGAGTGTTTTCTCGGTATTTTGAAAAGTCAAGTAGTTTTATGGTTGGATTTTGCTATTCATTGACTTTAGGGGATTAAGTGTGCTCTTAGTATTTCACAGGTTCTTAAGGCTTTTGTATAGTCTGTATTGATTTAATGTATTCTTAATCAAAATTTCTCATGACACATTTCTTTTGCTGGTAGTTTCAGCTAGGAGTGAACTTACTGCAAAACTACATCTCCTTAAAATGCAGCTCTCCCTTTCACTAGCAATAGTACTGTTATAAAATAACCGTGATTAGTCTCTGTCACTGTAAAGCACTTAACCCAGTTTTGCCAATCCAGCCTCAGTTTCCATGGTAACACCAGAAGTAACACAGAAGACACAACTTTTTTTTGCTTTTGTTGGATTTCAGTTGTCTTCCAACTTCATTCACAAAGCCCTTCTTCTGCCACATATTTTTTACTTAAAACTATATATTTTAGGATTCGGGAAGATTAAGGAGGATTTTCATTTTGCTGCAACTAGTTGTAAAGCAAATTTGTGGCCAGCAGAATTTAACAGGATGGGAGACTTATATACTTCAGTGGTCTGAAGTCAGTTTCTGACAGATAAAATGAAGCCTTAGTGGATCCTGTAAATTAGCTAAAGTAGGAAAGTAGGTAAACTATTTCCTAGATTATCGTAGAATCGCAGAATGTTTTGGGTTGGAAGAGACCTTAAAGATCATCTAGTCCTAACCTCCCTGCCATGGGCAGAAATATCACACACTAGACCATGCCACCCAAGGCTCTGTCCAACCTGGCCTTGAACACCACCAGGAATGGGGCATTCACGACTTTTTTGAGCAATCTGTTCCAATGCCTCACCACCCTCACAGGAAAGAACTTCTTTCTTATATCTAATCTAAATCTCCCTTCTTTTCAGCCCTGTGACCACTTGTTGGTATTACTTTTATAATATTAAGATATATGCGTAAAGAATGACTAGAAGCATATACAAACAAATTAAATTTGGGTTAATATGTCCTTAGAATGAGGGGTCTGGCCTTTCTGAGAAAACTGAGATACTTCTTTAAAGACATATGACATATATGAACACATTATCCTATTGCACTAAGGACTGTTGAAGGGGTATATCAAATCAGATTAGCTGTTCGTCTATATAGGCAGTCACAAAGCCTTATTTAGTTCACAGTAATGCAATAGAGAAGTACTATATTTGAAGAATGATCTGAGCTTCTTTGCAAAACCTGTCCACTAATAAAAATATATTTTTTTTTATCAATTTTTTCTTACCAGTAATTTTTGTGACAAAAGCTGTCAGGGATAAATTAAACACCAAAAATAACTATTTCATATTTTCTGTTCAAAGGCTGACTGATTATATATGTCACCAGCAGAATAGGCTGGCACTCTACACAGATAATGAGACAGGTCTCTCTAAAACAGAGAATACCGATTACTTCATGGGGTTTTAAATCTTTTCTAATTTGGAAATATATATAAGAGAAATAACAGATCAACAGAGAGGTACAGGGAAGTTTAAAAAGTCCATTCTAAAAATGCTCTTTTTCCCTCTCCATATTTCTAGAAAGCATTGTGGTCTACTGAACACAAGCAGATTTGTAACTTTTACTATTACCACTCATTATCTGCATTATGTACTGTATGGGAATGCTGACTATGGACTAGGGTTTCTCTGTGAGTTATCGCACAAATGCATGGCTGTTCCTGCCTGAAAAATCTGATGACTTTGACTTCAGTGGACATCATCTCAGTGTTTAGATGGTATGTTCCATCTGTTACTGTTGTAAAGTAGCTTGTTTTCATCCCTGTCAGGGGAAAATAAAGCAAAATAGTCAATATACATATGCATTTTTTTTACATCCCCAAACAATAATTTATTTTTATATCCATGAATGTTCTTCCATAAAGAGCATATTGTGACACTTCATCTTCATTCCACCACTCCTAAAATAAAAAGTCATATTAAAATGTTTTCTCAGACTCCCCGTGACCACTGGGAGCAGCTGCTCTAGGAGCAGCAGCACAGGCATCAGTACTGCAGCAAAGTCACAAAATATTGTATGTGCTTTACCGTGCTTTAACATCTGACTTCAAGCAATGAGGACATACCTGCAAGAGCAGCATAACCTCTCTACAAATGTCACGGTTTTAAAATACCTCAGTTTTATCCTTTGTTGTCACAGGAGAGACTTATAGAAAGCAGAGCTCTGGGCTTGCCAGTCCATTTCCTTCCACCCCAGTGCCTTCTTTTCCCTCCCTCTGAACCTCCTCCTGATTCAGCTCCTTACTGATTTCTGCACCTCAGTGTGTGTCACGGTACTGCCCCAGATGCTGCAATAAGCAACAGAGCAGCAGCCTCACCATCCCAGAAACAACTCCTGTCTTGGAGCTGCTGGACCTCTTTGGCACCACCAGAGGTGCCCCAAACAGTGGGGCAAAAAAGAGCACAATGCTGAGCACTGTGGCACTGGCCATTTCTCAGGAATATGAGAAGCTCCACAGCGGATGCCACCAAGGTTTAAGCAGCTCTTGCCCACGTATTTATATTATTAGCAGCATCACTTTGTTAGCACACTCATTCTCACCACTGATGGGATGCTGCTTCTCACATCACTGTCCCTAACTTCTTTGGCAACCCTGCAGCCATGGGTCAGAAGTGAAATAATTGGATTTTCTGATCAACAAGATGAAATATAACCCTTAAATTTATGTATACAGAGAACAACTACCTGAGAAGGTAATCAATACCCAATCTGATTTTCTTCTTTTTCAACTATATCTGTTATCACCATGGACTTTTTACTGGGACCACCAATTAACTTCACAGAAACAAATGAGCAACAGAGATATGATTTTTTGCTGCTGTAACCGTGGGACCCATTTCAGCTAATGAGGTAGCAGCAAAAACTCCAGGTGTTTTTTCCAGTCCTCTCAGCTGTCTAAACCCACAAACATGATTTTAACCAGAGTAAAGACTTCATCAAATACATTTGTCTTCTACAACAGCAAAGTATAATAGTTAGCTCAGCTGAAATTAGTCCAGAGTTTCACATTGGCACCTTCCTAAAGGGAACAATCCCCAGACCATTTCTTTCTTTTCACAATTCTTGTCTTACAAGAAGAAGGATGCCTTTAGAAAGTAATACTATGGGATCTTTACAATAGGTGTTGTTCAATAGTGTCACAGAGTATAATTTCAGAAACAGGCTTTTACAGTCCTTCCCCCCAAGTAGCAGGAAAGTAATTTGCACAAATATAAATCTAAAGAGGATCTTGAGAGATTGCTTCATCCATCTTTGCACCAAACCAAAGTGGAATTCTGTGGAGCTACTCAGTTAAGGCAGCAAATACAGCAAAATAAGGTTCTTCATAAGAAAAATTGCTATAGGAAAATGAACATCACACTGCAATGCATTTTTAAGAGTTTCAGTGAAAGTTTTTATCTTAATAGTAGCAAAAACTTGCTTACATTAAAATTTTTACCGTTTGGGGTAGGTTATATTTTTATTTAGTTAAGTCTTAATGCCAGTAATAATAAAGCAACAGGACATGCTCAGTATCAAATTATATGCAGAATGTAAATTTAAGAAGACTGCAGTGATGACTGAAAATGTAGTATTTGATATAATTCCTTCATTTTAGTTTTATACTGTGAGATACAAGTATTGTCTTTGCTTATATTTTGCCTGCTGCTGTTCAGATATGACAGATGAGGAAAGAAAATTAAAATGAATGCTAAAGTTTGAATTTTAATGCTACCAGAATTTTTAGATTATAATATACCTGTGATTTAAAAACATGTTCTTGTCTTCTGTGGATTCTTATTTTTTAAACCAAGATGTCATACCCGATGAGAATACAGCACTCTGATTCCTTTTCTTCAATATTCTTTTTTAAAGTACTTACAACATGAATGCGAATAAATTTCTGATGTCTCAAAACGTACCTACAAGGGTTTTAACAAAGGGATTTCAGTACTGAGTGTTATGAGAACAGCTTGCTGAAAACTCATGCCAAGTTATAAACAATCCTTCCCAGAGGATATCAATTTTCCATCACAATTCCCTTGTGATTTTCAGAAGTCAGTACATGTTCTACATTTTGGCTCTTTGACTTTGTGTCTCTATTCTGGCTTGTTGGCTCCATTTTTCTTACTCTTCTAACCTTCCTGGGTAAACTGTGTGAAAGATAATTTAGGCTGGCAGCTCTGTATTACTCCACCCAATACATCTCCCCAGCACCCGTGCCCTGTCTTAACTCATACTCTACATGAAAATTTTAATGATTAGGCTTGCCTTCATGATTTGAATTTAGAAAGGAGTCAATAGGCTTCCAGAAAGTAGGACACCTACCTACATTGGAAGGGCTGCAACCCTATTGCTCTCCAAGGATGCTTAATAAGCAATTAATGCTTAATACATAATCCTAATTTATTAGAGAAAAGACAAACTAAAACAAATAAAAAGAGACATCAGGATAGACATCTGGTGCAGTTTCCTGATCCTTATTTCTTCAAAAATGTAAATTGTAGGCAAAACCAGTAAACTGAGGAGTAATCCTCCTGTGTTTAATTGATCACGTACTGTGAAGAACACAGCATTTTGATGATTTCCCTCCATGTATAAACAACTCTGTCTTCTATTCCTGTTTATGCTTAAAACAAAAAAGGTACTTAAAAGTTCGTAAGCCGGAAAACTTGTCCATTAGTTCCCTTATTGTTACAATAATATTGTCTTGCATACTATTGAATTATTTCCGCAGGAGTCAAGCTACAATTACAGAAAAACAGTTTATGTATAGTGAAAATAAGGAGTTATCAGAAGAGGAAGAAAAAAGGTTGAAGAGGTTTTTTACTCTCTGAATGTGGCATCAGCCAGCTTGGAGGAAGCAAACGTCTGAAGTGTTGACATATCACAGGGCATTAATTTCTATTTGAAGTAGGGCAAGTCTTGTATGAGTTGTTCTGTCTTTGATTTCTCTCCACTGAAGGCTGCTATGTCTTTATTTCCTGAACTGTATGTTGTGTTATTTCATTTTTGCTTCCATGTAGTATTTAGAGACCTGTGACCAAACCAACATCTTAACCTATGCTAGTATCTTTTAAGCATGCTTAAAAAAAAAAAAAAAGCCCACTTAATTATCCCCCAACTTATTGTACTTCCTATGATGGAGAAGCAGCAGAAAACCCACAGCATCTGAACTGTCCCACATCTCATGGAAAGTCTGGTGAAAAATATGAAACAGCTCATAAATGAGAATTACTATGTCATGCTCCAGATAGATTGCCACTCTTTGGCTTGTCATTTTTCATGCATCCCAGGAAAAGAAATCTTGATAACACATAAGGCAAAGTATTCCTCTTGGGAAAAAACTAATAAACAATTATGGTTTAAAAAAATACAGAGGAAACTATTGTCAGGTTTTTAGGAACTGCATTTTTAACTGTTTCCATAGTAGTCTTGGAGTTTTCTTCAAGCATTCTTCTTTACTTCCATTATGTCTTCAGTCTGAAATTTATTAATACACACTAAAATCAGAGATGAGCCAGTGAGAAAAAAGTAAACAAAAAACCTCCCACAATAAAAAACCCAACCAACAAACATCAACCCCAACAATTAAAACTGAAGTAAATCTGCATCTGTAACTCATGCCAAGAACATCCTCTAATTTCAGGTCAAATTACGTGTATACAACTATTGATAGTTTCCATTAGTTATCACTGAATGGCTCAGCAAAACATCACCTACACACACACTGACACATACTTTTACTTGATTAATTTAATTAACATGTTTTATTAAAATTAAGCAAGTAACAGAGCAAGTAAAGGTGAATTTTTATGTCCTTCATGTCTATTTACATTTTGTTGGGAGCAAAAGTCATGGCTATATTTACCTATTGCTTCTACTTCCAAAATATACCCCACCTTACCCTCTCCCCCCACCCCTGCACCCCCCATTTTCTTTCTACTTTCCTTGCTTTTTAATATATTGTAGCTCTATACCTAAATGTATCATCAAGGAAGCAATCTTTGGGATTGATCTTATTTCCTATAAATGCTTTTATTTCTGAGGGTGTTATCATTCAGCTTGAATGCTTTGATTTTATTCCAGCAAGTAAATTATTTCAGAATTATAACTTAAAAAAATCTAAGAAAAGTTGGATGGTTAATTAACCTCCTGACAGGAACGAAAGAAGGATGAAAAACATAAAGTTCTACTTTCAGGAAGATACATTTTTGTTTTTTTCTTATGGAATAATAGATTTTTACAAGCAAATTTTAGTATGCATTTCTTGCCTAGGCAAAGCCAGATGCCTGTTCATTGGCTTTCTTTTCAGAAAACACCTTTCTTGCTATGAGAACATGTATAATACCAAGCATGCAATTGAAACTCCTTGAACAGGAAGCTTATTAATAGAATTAAAGACTGCATTAATTGGTTCCCATAACTGGGCCGTCCATCACAAGATGATGAAAAGCTATGTGAAAAGAGGCATTCATTTGTGAATTGAGAAATAACTTTTAGTCTTTTAGTGGTTTCAGTCCTTATTATTTCCAAAGACAAGAATTTTTTGCTTTGATACCTGCCACTTCCACTCAGAGACATGTACCATGGTGGCAGATGCTCTTAGAGAGATAGTACAGCATATCATCATTCCACCAGCACCAAGTCCAACCATAAATGGTCATAGGCAGCTAAATAATATAGAAACCAGTGACATTCAGATACTTAAATACTAATTAAAGATATGAGCCAAATATCGACAAGTGAAGACGAATATGTTTACGTTTGCAGATTATATTTAAAGCATGAAAAAGGATCCTGGGGTAACTTAGTCTCCTAGCTGTTGAGTTAAAAATCTGCTTTTGTGGCAAACACCTGAGGGTTTGCTTAGTCTATATCTGGAGATACTGATGAGATGAAGGATTCACTGTTCTTCTGGAGAAGGCTGGCTTAGGAGGAAAATTATCCCATACTGTTTTAGCAAAGACAGAAGAGCTTCAGACTACCTCTGGTAGCTATGGCAGGGAGCTTTTAGGGAAGTCAGAGTTATGACCAATATCTTCTTGTGATGGAAGAAGCTTTAATGTTTAGGAGTCAACAAGAAAAACCTTACAGAAAAAGGTTCTCTCAAAATTTTTGGTTATGCCTGAAATCATTGCTGCTCCCAAATGTTCTACTGCATTTCTTGCCTTGGACTGAAGCTGTCAAGTTCTCTGCCCAGGCTGAATTTACATCTTTCTGCAGTTTACACCTTGTAAAAATCACTGAGGATATTAGTATCAGCTTGAGGGAAATAAAACCCAGAGCATGGCAACTAATCAGACAAGAAGCAGAGTATTTCAAGCAACAATTGGTGTCAACTTGGTCTTGAAAGAGCTGAGTGAAACCCATACATACTTACAGCTTCTGCTCAGAGGAGTTTAACCCTGATGCTGTTTGCTGGGGTTCCTCTTACCTGGCCACAATCAGCAGATAACATTTCCCTAAAGACAGTGTAACAGACTATGCTCAGTCCACAAGGATTCAAACCTAAGTGCTAAGAGCACAAACCTCTACAGCTTGGGTAAAAGAAATGAGCTTCTTGGCTCGTAAGAGTTCTGCAGAGTACCAGGTGGAACCTGGTGCATTAAAGTAATTCCTATTGGTTCTGCAAGACTCAAGTGTCATGTATTATTACTTCTGCTGTTTATGCAGATCATACACAAAGGACTGGTGGCACTTTCATTAGCTAGACAGTCCAAAAGGCTTATAATTCAGAGTCAGCACTGACAGGTATCTCGATACAAGACTTAAGTGACAGGCCTTATATTTCTCATAGTAAATAGCCCAATCCGAAGCCAATAGAAACTTACTTATAGGCAGTACATCCTCTGCAATGGGAGGTCTCCAGGAAAGCACTTCTTGATAGCCATTTTCCAGCCAAACACTCTATAATAAGAAGCTTGAGCTGCTCTCTAGAGATATTTGGAATTTCTGAGAAATCAGTTTGAAAGGTGGAAGGTGGTCATGGAAAAAAGTAAA
>JBCJKH010025210.1:20170-34549 GCA_039877255.1 Loriculus beryllinus | reverse complement strand
TTCCCTCCAGCGTATCCACCCAACCACACAGCTTGGTGTCATCACAAACTTGCTGAGGGCGCACTCAATCCCACTGTGCATGGCAGCGACAAAGATGTTGAACAAGACCGGTCCCAACACCGATACCTCAGGGACACAACTGCTTTGCTATGTGAACACAGTTGCCAACATCACAACAATGGCACTACACACACCGTTTGGGGTCTTCATGCCCATGACCTACAACAGCACAGGTCCATGGTTCTGCCTCTCTGGAAGACATAGCAATTGGTGCCACTCCCTTCTGCACCTGGTCACATAATGCCTTAGAGGAGCAGCAGCAGCAAAACAGTCCTGCTCCTGAAGTCCTCTCAGCTGAATGTGCAATCCTCTGCAGAGAGGATTACAGCATGCAGCCTGCAGACAGGGTGCATACCTCCCATGTTCTCCCCATGACTGCCAGCACAGTGGCAGACGCCCAAGTTGGGCTCTGCCATTTAGCTTTTGTTCCAATTAATCTCTGGACATGCTGGTCCGCTGGGGAATATTCCTGGTGTGGGCCATATCAGCACCCCATCACCCTTTTTTTCCCTGTTTTTGTCCCTGCTCCAGAAGTTCCAGATGTCTCTTTTCCTCCTTTGCTTTTCGCTCCCTTTTGGGCTATGCTGGTCTTCTCTGGGAATTAAGTTGGCAAAAGCATTGCATCAACTTTTCAGATCCATTGCTGTTTAGCTGCAGCTGTGCCTTCCGCTTTATCAGCACAGAAGCCTAAAGTGCACACGTTTTCTGGGGTTCAGCAGCAGGAGAGCTGTGGCAAGGAGCCTGGTCTAGGGATGTTACAGCTCATCGCAGAGCTGACAGACGTCTTGACTGCTGCATTTTTTTGTGGGAAAGAGTGTAGAGGCAGTATTTAGGATTGAGAGATTCTGGCTATGAAGACCCTTCAGAGCTTCATATGAGCTGACATGTCAGCTGAGTGTTGACAGCCTACGGAGCAGCTGACAGGACACGGTCCTGCTCTGAATGGAGTGCTTCAGCCAAAAGCCTAGGAGCAGGACTGGCAGGCCATTTCCTCTGCAAGCTAAAAAGAAAGCAGGGAAGGAAAGGATGCTTCCCAGGGAGAGATGCATGTTTCCTTGTGGAGAACAGGGAAGCGTTGATCTCCACACAGCAGGACTTAATCAGCCTGTACTATCTCCCTTGTCCTTAGAAGTCTCTCCTCTCCAAGCCAAAGTAACTATGCCCACCTGAAAGGCATAAACAGTCAAATCCCACCAAGAAAAGGGTGAACCTCTTCACTTCTAGGCACACAGCTCTGCTATGCCTCTCTGCAAGGGCAGTGTTTGAAACACTGTTTGGAGGATGGGATTGCATACCCTGATCATGACTTTGTGCACTGCAATTTGCTCTCCCTCTCCAAACTGGTTAGCCACTGACCAACAGGTCCTACAATCACAGGACGCCATATGGTGTGAGGGAGCAGGAGGGAGTCAGCTCATCTGGAGTGTGCTCACACAGCAGCTGCCACAGCTGTAGGAGGATGCTCATCATTTTTGCCACTGACAAAACAGTTAGAAGTCATAAGGCAGTAGGTGCAATGGTAGCATGTATGGAAAAATCAGGAAGGAAAACAAACCCAGAGCAGAAGTAGAACAGAAATTAGACTTGCTTCTGCATGTGAAATCTCTTGACAAGTGTCACTGGCAGAGGCAATGACAAGCTATAGTCATCTGCGTCACACAGGCACTGGGACAAAATAGCACGTCCTAGAGTGGCTCCCAGAAGAGCTTGCAAGCCAGAAACCAAACACAGTTCAGTTACCTCTCCCTCAAGCTGCTTTGAAGCATATGCAGTGGGATGTTCATTGTACAGGAGGACACTAAATTTTGTTCAAAGTAAAATGATCAAAATACATTCAATGCAGTGTGAACCCCCCAGAAGTAACTGCTCCAACCTGACTGTCTATCCCTCTTGCACCATGCTGCTGGCTTGAGATACACACAGCCTGATACCAAAGCAAATACCTTTGGGTCTGACACCAAGAGTTTGTTATAGGTTATGTGAAATAGCTAGATGTCCACACAGTTTCCATCACAACAGAGACTCTTCATTCTTCATAAAGAAAGATCAGAAAAATAAATGCAAACAGAAATAATCCCACACAATCTAGGTACATCTCCTCAGCATTTTCTTTTCAGTACAATCAAAAGTGGCTTCTCACCGTCAAGAGCAGCCGTCACCAGCAATTCCCATTTTCTCAAAGGGGGTATGGTACCCTCCAGTTAGGATTAACCAACTCTATGTCTTTTATTTGCATGAGATTTTAGCCAAACACCACTTATTTACAAGGTAAATGATTAAGAACTCCATTAAAATATTGCACAGATTTTATATATCATCTTTTATCTGGCTGATGTCAAGGAAACTGTAGTAACAAGTACTGAAAAGTCTAACCAGATTACTGCAGAGATCGCTTCAAATCACTTCTCTGCCATAATAAAACCATAAGGCATATTACTCAAAGTTACAAGCCACTGTGTGATCTCCTGTTCCAGTTAAACAAACTGGAAGTTTTGTTTCTGAGAAAACAGGATTGGGCCCCTGTGACTTGAAGAAACTCACCCTTCCATCAGAAATGCCTGTCTCTCAGCCTTGCAGACTGCCAAGTCCAGCTCCCTGGCTCTTGAACAGCATCACAAGAATGAAAACCACATGCAGATTAGAAAAATGTACAAAGCCAGAGGCAAAAGAAAAGATAGGACCACTTGGATCATGAGCAATCCCTGAGAAAAAGACATGGAAGTTCAGAGCTCTTTTCAGACAGATCCAAAACTATTTTTCCATGATGTGAGTGAACTACAACATTCATGTATGTGTGATGTACGGTATGCACCTCTTGTAATAATTAACTAACTACATTAAAAAGAAGCTTCAGCTAACACAGTAGATACAATAAATGACTGCGTGGTAAGAATGGAGTATTGTAGCTACCTGTTTTTCAGTCTAAGAATGGGTACAGAATAGGAAAGTTAGCACAAATGTGACTTTTGCAGCAGCCATATTTTTTCACAATGTGGAACGTACATAAATAGAAAACATCCTGCAGATGTTCCTTCCTTTCCTAACCCATTTTTCGTTGGCATGTACCCACTCCTCAACTACACATGCAGAATCCATGGAGAAAAGTGGCTATTCCATCGCTAGATATATTGGGGGTGAGAGTCCAAGCATCTAAGAGAAAACCACATGACCATGTTTTCAATCACAGTTTGAAAATACAGTACCAAAAAGCATGCTGTTTAACATATTTGAGACTTCTATACACATAGCATGTTGTATCTAAGCTTTCATCTAGCCTGTAATGTACTGTTCCAACACAAAATAGCAATCCCATAGTTCAGCTGAATTTTGAGGAGACAGGCAATGCCAGCCAATTACAGTTTTTCCCATCTGAAGGTATGTGAAAAGTACAGCCTCTTCACATGTATATAACTGTTATAATATGGCTAGGAAATTTAATTTACAATATTGACTATCTCTTGCTTGAGATTAAGTGAGAAGGGTGCTTTGGAGGCCATGATCTAGATGCCAGAGCATTGGACTTTCAAGGAACTTATTCCCTATTCTGTCACAGTCATCACAGGACTTTATCTAAAGCTCTTTGTACTTCCTGCTATAGTACAGTTAAGTGTAGCCATAAAGCAAAATGGAAAAGATTGAATGTTCACGTCCTCATGAACTACCCCCTCAATAATATAAACGTATATCCAATACATGTGACTACACAGGCTACTGATGTACAGATAAAGATATGCTTATTCATATAAAGAGAGAATGTGTGCATACAGGGTACCATTAACAATTAACCAGAGACTGTAGTTATGGAAAGCAAAGCTTGCATTTGAAAACTAGAATATTTCTAACAGATTCTACTTGAGCTATGCAGCCTTATTAAAAAGACAACCATGGCAAAGAAGTTCAAATTATTTCCCAACAATTCTTTAAAGCAATTACATTTATGATGTAATTTACTACATTGATTAAACTACTAACATATGGAATGCTCCTTTTATGTCAAACTGCAAGTTTCTCAAGACACACAAATAAGTCTTATAAACTGCTATAACATGAACATTCCATTTTGCTGTGACTTCCAGTGGCAAGTCCTGAAGGGTTACATATTACTATAGACTGTAATTCATTTGAAACAGAACACCAAGAGAAACCAAAAAACTTCATTTCTTCGTGTTTGTGTTAATAGAGAGGACTGAAGCCCAGATCCAGCAACCTCTTTATGCCGATTCTTTTCATTGTGTGCATACAGTCAAACTAAGTTGAATGGGATATATGCACACAGACAAAGCTTAAATGAAGGGGAAGCATTAGCAGAACCTAGGATGCATAGAAGAAAGCCATTGGCCTCTTCTGCTCATCGTCTTACTGCTCTGAACCTGTTACATATGAATCTCCTCTGAAGCAAGTTCTAGTCTGTTGCAGACAATCTATACAGAGTCTGGCTCAAGCTATCAGACCACATTAATACCCTAACAATATTTGGCTGTGCTAATTTTATTTCATCACTCCTGAGGACAAAATGGTGGTAACAGACCTTGTCAACCTGAAACACAAAATGGAATGCTAATTTCATTTACGTTCTTTTGATTGCAGAAATGAAAACAGGAAATTAAATAACTTCACCAATGGGGAAACAACTGCTTTTACTAGTCTTAAATAACAACACCTGCAAATGCAGAGTTTCTTTTTTTTTGCAGCTGTATAGTCACTTGCTTGGAGAAGTGGAAGGGCTCTGTGTGGTTTTCATGGTAAGGTTTTATAAGTGAATGGTGAAGAGAAACAGAAAGCAGAAGCCAGGCACAAATAACTGCTTAATGCAATATAAAAATTACCGGTAGGAAGAGACAGTAATCACTGAAGTCAACAACAAATATGTTCTGTAGCAAACAGAATTTCCTGATTAAAAAAAATGCATACATATGCTATAAGAAAAATGCCTTCTCTATCCTTAACTCAGATACCTTCCAGCACACGAGGCTTCCAAGTTCCTATCAGACAACTCCTTTCCCCTCTTTGAGAGGAAAACTGGGGTGGTTTTTTCTTCATTTAAGCCTACATACGACTGAAATGTAATCCAAAATTCACAGTATGTGCATATGGAAATATTTCTTTAACTACTGATCATAATATAATGTCTTTTATAAAGGTTAATGCATTATTTGTGTTTTGTATTAGAAAAAAGCAATAAAATTCAATAAAAAGCCCAGCCACAGCACTTATAAGACTGTAACAAATAATTTGGGCAGTAGAACTGGTTCCAAAACATTATTGTGTAGTATCCAGAATCTTGTCAGAATGTGAAATATAGATACACTTTCAAATTTTATATATAGATGCATGCATATAAATATATATATACACATACGTATATAGAAAATGGGTCAAAACAGGTTTTATGTGTGTAGTAAACTTATAATACTAGGAATATTGTCCTGGTAAAATATATCTACTTAGGCCATAACACTTAAAACACTCAAGCAAAAATAGGATGGAAACGTTGGAATGTAACTAATAAATTTTCAAATAATTTTCTTTGGTGATTTTTTTCTTCTTGCTAAAGACACAGAGTCTTGCCAATAAGCATAGAAACCATACGCCCCTGTATTCACATCATTAACTTTGGAACTTTTTTGGGATATGGGAAGTATTGCTATTTTTCATTCTGTCAGTCAAAACATCTGGATTTTAGTGGTTTTATAGCACAAATGGCTTGTTCAGAGTATAGCCTTTCCCCATTTAAAAAAATTTATACCCCCATTTCACTCTCATCACATGGCCAGCATATGTTTCATGCCAACTCTTTTCAAGGGCAAAACCTGTCATAACTCATCAGGCCAATGAATTACTATAGGAATGTAAAGCAAAGCAAAAAGATTCAATCAAATCAGTACGAAAAAAAGAAAACCAACAAAAACCAAACCCTAAATACCAAAAACTCTATTCTGAGGAGAAGGGAAGAGATAAATAACAATCAGATTCCTGGCTTCACTCAGGAGGTCGTCATAACTGAAAAGAGGTGGAAGTAAAGAAATAAAGGATGAAGAGGGAGAGTTTCAGTACATCCTGTCACTGCCAGCTAATTTTCCAAAATAAGTCCATCAGATAAGAGTAAGGAAGGAATGCACATTATGTAAATACTTCTCTTTCAAGCAAAACAACAAAGTAAAACAGCTTGCCCCACGGAGTCACTGCTAAAAATGCAGTTGCTTTAAGTGGCTATTCCATTTGTCAGCACATTTCTTCAAGTTCGCTCATCATTTGCTTCTAATTTCCAATAAAGCTTGGATATAAAAAGGTACAATAAGATCATTATTCAGTTCTTTTTATTTATATGGAGAGGGATGCAAAATAAACAACAGTTTACTTTGGGGCAGGTGATATAATCTTTTGGATTGTTTTCTTCCAGTAAAGGCCATAATTAATCTTTTGCAGCTTTGTACCTAATGCTGCCACCTTTGACTTGCCTCAGGTTTTTTAATGTTATAAAATTCAATCATTCCCGCTTAGCATTGTCTTTAAGTCAACAAGAAGGCAACCAACTGATGAACTCTGAAGCGAGGATTAGCCAGCAGAGAGCTAGAACATTCAAATACCAGATAAAGGTAGTGTACACCCTCTTCGAGGCATTACCCTGCACCCCTTGCATGCCACCTTTGGGAGTGGTGGGTCTCTGAGACAGAATGACTTGGACAAGCAGCAGAAGAAACGACCAGGGTTAGAAACCTGTCAGATAAACCAGATGAAGATGGAGATGATGCAGGACTAGAATGTACAGTGATGGATGAGCCTGACTCTGAAGGAATGAGCCTTTCAAGATGACAGTGAGGTGGGTAAAGTTGAGCTGGATGAGCACACCAGGAAAACACAACAAGCTACATGTTACAGGGACAGAAGCCTAGTAGCTCACTGATGCCAACAGGGAGCACCTCCTCTACTATTTTGCTGACCCAGCAATGAGCCATTCAATTTACAAACCTATTAATGGCTTCTTGATGAGTAAGAATATGTGATGAAATTTATCCATTTATTTTGGGTGAAATCTGATGTGATTTGGAATGTAACTAAGCTTTGGACAGTACAAATGACTAAAGAACAGATCACAGGATGATGTTGTCAAGGACAACTTTAAAGAGACAGTGATTTCTTGGAAGAGTCCACCTCTGCAGTAGTAAGAAAGGTAAGGATCATAAGCAGACATAACAGTGTCAACAACTCAAAACGAGCATACCCGCCTCAAGGTTTTGAAATGCCTTAGCAAAGTGCCCTTTTTTCCTCAAGTGCCAATCTTCACTAGATGATAACCTTTTGCTACTATCAATTATCACACTTGCTCAAGAAGGACAGTGGCAAATCTAACCATTTAATTCTGAAGAGCCATGCAGATTGTCAGTGTTGTGGCACACAGTGGAAACTGACAGGTTCTTCATAGCATGCTTTCCTTGAAAGCTTGGGAAATCTTCAGACACTAGTATGTCAATCTTGTAACACTGGGAAATGTCAGAATGAGGTTTAAACTTGCAACCTTAACTGTGTCTTTTGCATCTATGCATTATTAATACAGTATTTAAGTAAATGATCTAACGCTATTTTCCACTGGACATCTGCAGTGCAGAGCAAGGCTCAAGTCTGAAAAAAAATTAAAAGTATAATAAAGGAGCATGTTTCCTTATGTTCCTTCAGCTGTGTATGGCAGAAGCTAAACAATAACCAAAGAGAGCAAGCAAGCAAAGTTAAGTTCCTGGCTAACATAGAGAAATGACCAGCAGGACATTATTTTATCCCTGTTTTCAACGGAGCCATGCTAAGGGAATGAGTTTGTAACAGTGTAAGCTGACTCAAAGAAGGTCCTATTTCTTTTCCTGACTGCCTACTCCCATCATTTCTACCAGCTCCAGCATTCTTCAGACCCTTCCACAAGATGCTGATCTGGCAGAGGATAACCAAACAAAAAGACTGCATAGCCTTCTGCCAGATCCATGAGTTAAATCAATTCACAAAGCTGACAGGAGGCAAGAGAGGGTAGCAGTATCTCCCTATACATAGCTGCAGAAAACTTACGCTTAACAACAGCTGCTTTTAACACAGAAGAAATGCTAAGGACTTAGAAAACTTCTGGCATTAATCTGTGTATTAGATCCCGCTTGTAACATGGAGATAATCACATCCTTCTCACCATCAAGATTAAACGCTTGTGAGAGACACAGTTATCAGAGCAGGAAACATTACAGAAACACCCCAGAGAAAAATGAGTACCTGTCTTTAGAGCCAGCCTCACTAGTGTTCTAAATAACGGCTAGAATAAGGATGTAGTAAGACTCTGCAGCCACTCATCATTTAGCATGGCTTATTCTAAAAGCCTAACGAAGCAGAAAACCTGTGGAAAAAAGGATGTCAGTATATATACACACACAGTGAAAGGGCTAAAGTAGGTTCACAGAAGACAGACTTCACAATCCAAATGTTCTTTTTACACAGCTGTGAGCATTTCATTTTCAGAAGCCTCGAATCCACACAGACATGGGTGAACCTTTCATCATTAACTCTGGTTATCTGCAAAGATTATTTCTGAGCAAAAATATAAATGAACCAGTGATGCTGTCACCATTGAGAAAAACCTGGAATGCTATAACACTACACAGTGTGACATGAGCCAACAACATGAATAGGGAGGGAGCTGCATAACCACAGGCTGCTGCCCTGGCAATTCTGAGAGCACACAGTTGGGGGTGATCTTAAGGAAAAAGAGCAGGAACAGCTACATCCCCTCCTCATTTGCTTGTCCGCTGCCATGTTTCAGAGACTGGAGTGATGGGTATAAAACATGCCAAAGCACAATTCAATGGGATCTGGATAGCTTTGGTGAGCATTTGACAGAAGTACTTCTATTTATAGTCTCTTCAAAACCATGCCTCCTAAAACCATAATAAAACAATCTCTGATGAGTAAGAAAAATGTACAAGTACGCTTTACAACAAACCTATCAACTTAATCAGACTTGGAAAGTCTGGGTTTCATTTTTTGCTCTGTGCCAGACATCCTCTGTGCCTGAGGCAAGTCACACTGCTATCATTCGTACCAGTTCTTCCTCCATACAGTAACAAAGATGAGACTTCATGAGAATCATCAGGAGAATGCTAAAGCTTGTGAAGCAATCAGACAGAACAGTGATGAGCATCTCAGAAAAGCCCACACAAACGTGTTCTCAATATTAATTCATTTTCACTAATGACACAACACAGAGTACAGCTCAGTAAAAGTTGTCAAACTATCAAAGGACATGAACAGTTCAGTTTGAAATATAAATACATAAGCAAAGAAACAACTGCAATACATAAACATGAAAAAAATCCCTCTCCCATTTGTTTGGTGCTCTCAATAACTGCAGTGCCCCCCATTAGCGTAACAAAACCCACAAGAATCCGTGAGTGTGGGAGATAGGCAAAGTCTGCGAAGACAGAATTTCTCAGCTCCCACACTGCCTACAAAAGCATGCTGCTGTCCAACCACCTATTCCAAACCTCCACCTTGCTCCAGATCCAAGTTCACTTCCAGCAAGATTTAAAAAACAATTCCTGTTACCCTGGGCTGAACATACTGAACTGCACTAGAGGTGTCACATGCAGCACTTTGTCTCACAGAGTGAGAGACGTACCGCTTTGGCTTTGCCTTTGACCCAACTTGCAAAAAATCAAGAGAGCTAGCAGAACACTGCAGGGCAAAAGCATAGAGGCTCTACCTGGCATCCCGCCAAGGAGCTGTAACAGATTTTGGTGCTGTGTTGTTTTATATATATCGCAAGAAGCAGGTCCCAGCCTTCTGCTCAAGCTTCAGATCTCCAAACGGTGTGAGGAGTAATTGCTTGTAGAACAGGCTAATTCTGAAGTGAAAGAGGGCACAGGCGATGGTGTGAATAATACTGGCAGAGATGCTTGATGTCAATCAGGAAGGAAAGAAATGGAGTATCTGTGGATTGTCATGTGGATTAAAGCAAGACTACTTCAGAAAGGAGAAAAAAATAAAGGTAAAATTTGCATGAAACTGGACCTTCGGCCTTTTGGTGTTTTACACCTTCAGTGTCTCCCCCTAGCTCATTTCTACACACACGGGTGCATCTGTATTTGTAACCACAGAAGAGTTACTTAAGGTAAGTTAGCAAAACTGAAAACACTAACTTCAAAGTCCCAAAATACTCCTGAGGGAGCAGACGGGGAGGAATAAAAAAGAGCAGTAAAGTACACAACCTGGCAGACCTGAATTGCTTTACCATATGAAACTCGGATAAAACGCAAATTAAGGAAACAAACACCTAAATTAGAGTAACAAAATTTAAAAAAAGGGGGACGGGGAGAGGAAAGAGCTTAAAAGAACCTAAAATCTGACAATCTATAAATAGCTCTACGGTTAAAAACATACAGAAAATTCTCAATCACATCTCTGCCCATCAGCATTATGACTGAAGAGAAGACGTTTACTTAAAGAAACCAAAGACATTTTAAAAACATAACTACTATTCAAAAAACATGGAGTTATTAACGTGTTCATCTGAATAGGAAAAAAAATGTAAAGAAAAATATTGCGAACCTACCCTCATTTAGTGTCGTGAAGTCCAGGAATCGGTATTCATAGCAAACATCTATCTTGGTTTCTACCTGGGGCCTCTTCAAAGTTGAATAGATATTACCAGGTCGTTTTTCATCATGCTTCTCTAGTTTGTTCAATCCACAACCCATTTCAGCAGCTCCTGAGGCAGTGAAAGGGAAAAGGAAAAATGCATAAACGTCATTCATTTAAGCTTTTTCTTTCCAGTTCCATGCACCACACTAGCACGTTACAGGGACTTTTAGGTTTTAAATACAAACTAAAAAACTAAATTACAAACTATATGAAATAGCAGAAGTAATAAATGCTCATACAGTAACTGAAGTACAAACTACTCATATGAACCCTCAGGCATGCTATTATTTTATTGGAAAATTGACAGTTTAATGCATGTATTTTGCATCTTTCACATGTATTCAATAGTAAACTCTGGAAGATGCATACAGCATTATAAAAAGTGGCTGAAAATGCAAATTAACTTGCTAATATAAGGGTTGACAAATTAATAACAATTTCTATGTATGCAGTTACTGTGAGAGCAGAATGTATTAACAGCAACCTCTGTAACGTTCAAATGATTATTTACACCTGTAATTCAGTGGAAAAGGCAGGTTTGCAGAGAGCTACCAGCATTAAGAAAACTACCTCACTTCCTTCCATCTCATTTTCACAGGAAATAATGGCACTTTACAGAAGCCACCTTCATGCCAGAAAAGGCAAACGGCCACAAAACTAGACTAGATAAACCTAGTTCTCTTTAATAAGCTGCCAGTCCACAACATTTGAAAGGATTACTCCTGACAACCATTTCTGCTACACAGTAAGTGTTTCTCAGTATCCTGCACATCATGGCTCATGTAAGTATGAAAGAATGGAGCAATTGCTTGGTGAAAATATTCAGATCATACAAATCCATCCCTGGCAGTGCTCAAGGCCAGGCTGGATGGGGCTTTGAGCAACACGGACTATTGGAAGGTGTCCCTGCTCATGGCAGGGAGGTTGGAACTGGATGATCACAAGGTCTTTTCCAGACCAAACCATTCTATGATTCTGTTAAATCCTCCCCCTCCTTTTCAACAATGCTGCTTGGACTGAGGCAAAGTATTCAACCAGCAGTGAGCTGAAGAGATGAAAACACACTAACATGAAAAGATGAAGACACACCAGCTAGGCACCTGAGGTTTTTCACTATCACCCACCCAACATCCTGCCTCCTCCACCGTGGAGAAACTCATGCTTTGGGGATGGGAAGGAAAATGCACTCAGTGATGAAAAGGAGCTCCCACCCGGACACTTTGAGGCATTGGATCCATTCAGCATCACCAAGATAAGCATTTCAGCCTCCCTGCAAGCTCTAACAGATAGCAACAAGCACCTGAAAAACTTCAGTCACAGAATGGGGCTGCCTTTACCTCAAGAGTTATTAAACCTAAAGCAGAGAATGAAAAAAACAGTTCAGGTTCCCTTCCTCCAAAGAGGTTCTTGTAAGTTTATGCCCTGTAAGCTCCACTCCCCCCAAATAGTTAGAAAGTGAGTCAAATTTCCAGCCCCAAGGTACTTGAGATCCATTCACAGAAATTTATCTAACATATATTGTGCTTTAACTTTTGTCATTTTTGTCTCTCCCTCCTATTTCCTTCTGAAATCATTTTTATGAATACTTACCAAATCCCTTCTCATATTTTGCTAAGATAAATGTGCTCTGTTCCTTTCCTGTCACTTACAAGACAGAAGCTCTGCTTCCTTCACCACCCCACTCACTCTCATTTGCATCACTCCTGTTTTCATTTCTCTACATGAACACAGGTGACCATATGCTCAAAATGAAATCTTAACAAGGGCTATTAAAATAACATTGATGCTTCAATGTCTCTACTGCAAATAGCATGCCTACTGCACCTAAATTCATCATTCACAGCTGAATCACATTCACAGTTTACCGTCAGCTTCCCAGAAGACAAACCCATTTCCTTTTGGTTTTTATCTAACACAGGTAATCAACAAGTTTGCAACTCATCCCCCATAACTCTTCTCTATCCTTTTGCATTTCTACCACTCAGTAATAATCTCACCCCTGGAAGAGCTGGAAAGCCTAGGCTCAGCAATGCCACCCACCTTCACATTGCCTGCGGAGTCTGTAAGGGCACACCTACATCTTACTGCAAAGTCACTAATACATGCATCAGATAGGACTGACCAACACATCAAACCTTACAAAAAACACCACAGTAAATATCTGATTGCACAGTAACTGGAAGCAGAAAAAAAAAAATACCAAAATCCAGTGTGTTACTGAACTGTGAATGCATCAAATACTGAAAACAATCTGCCCTGCTTATTTTGAGAGAAAAGTAAAGACTACTTTAACAATTTCTATAAACAAAAGCTAAAGTTTGGGATTATTTTTTTCTCTTTTGGCATTTAGGGTTATAAATCCTCAGATCACTTTCTGTTCCCAAAACGACACTGTCTGCCTTTTTTTTAATGACAACTACTGCATTAAGCAAAGGATTATTCTCTCTTTTACACAGCGGCTTCCCTCTTTCGCATGTGCAATACGATTAACTTAAGTCTAAAATGTTATTCATTTTAATATATAGATCTCTATTGTATAATAACATGCCTAGCAAGATACTATGTGCATTTCCATGAACTGTAATGAAACACATCTAGCAGTATGCCTGAGCTTTATTTAATACACTGTAGAGTGAGGAATTAAGATAGCAGTAAGTTCCAGAAAGTGTATCAAATTTCGTGTTTCAGCGCTGACCCAGTAACTCTTACACTTCATAAGTACACAGTACAGCATTTCGTAAGGAAAAGAATTCCATTTCAGATGTCATCAAGCCACAGTGCCTGCAACCCTTAGTTACACAAGAGTCTCAAATCCACAGGACTCTTCAGACAGTGATGGCTGCAGAAGGAGGCCTTAGGGACATGGTATTTCACATCACAGAGTTTTGCATTCTTTCTTAAATTGGGGTCAAAGTGCCAGAAAATAGAAGCCTGTTCCTCCAGCAGTAGCCACAGATGCTCTCCTGTGCTTGTCTAGCAAACATTTCCTCGGCCTTTCTGAGAAAAACAATCCATCCTCCCTGCCCACGTGAGTAAGGATCTCTGCAAAGAGTGCCAACCACAAGTCACTCAGCATGGACATACCTGCCCACTTGGGGCTGGTCTGAAACATACTTCTTTCGTGTATGTGAGAGCTTACCACATGACTGTTTTTCACCTTTCTGTTGCTGGACTAAAACTTCAATTATTATCTTTGAAGAGAAACTCTTTCCCCCGTTCTGCTAAGTATAAACAATTATATTTCTGTTACTAAAGCACATATACAGCAAAGAATGTTTTCACTTGAATAAAAATGAGAGATCAGTAGAAAAAAAATAAGTTTCACAGCATCACAAACTCTTCCACAGTAATTAGGATGCAAGTGCTGCAGCAATAAAGAATGAATTTTAAGAAATAATGTTCCTACTTAAATACAGGAGTCTAAGTACTAAAAAAATCAATGAGAACTATGAGATACATGAATATCTTGAAGTTGTCTTAAAGATACAGATGATACTGTTCAGCCTGGAGAAGAGAAGGCTGCGTGGAAACCTCATAGCAGCCTTCCAGTATCTGAAGGGGAGGTATAAAACAGAAAAAGGACATGGAACTGTTGGAACAAGTCCAGAGGAGGCCACGAGGATGATCAGGGGACTGGAGCACCTCCTGTAT
>JBCJKH010025207.1:4943-16064 GCA_039877255.1 Loriculus beryllinus | reverse complement strand
GTGGTAGCAGCAGTGATTTGTGTTATACCTTAGTTACTGGGCTGTTCTTATCTCAACCCATGGGAGTTACATTCCTTCGATTCTCCTTCCCATCCCTCCAAGACTGGGGGGGGGGGGGGGGGGGGAAGAGGAGAGAAAGAGATTGAGGGAGGAGAAACTGGGTTTAAACCATGACACCTGGGCACTGCATAACTGCCAGTGTCACTGCAGGAGAGCTGCCGTGTCCAGCAGAAGGTGGGCAGCTGCTTGGGCTTCCTACCCCCCTGCCACAGGCAGGAGCAGTGCTGGGGCTGGCGGCAATGTGGAGGGGCAGCAGGGCAGAATGCTGTGGCTGTAGGACCAGCAGCTTCTTGCAGGGAAGGATGGAAAGCAGCAGAGCGGTTGAGCACACCAAACTGCTTGCTTTCCAGTGCCAGTGCAGCCCCAAGACTGCTGGTTACAGCCTGGGAATCATGGAAGTCCTTGAAAGCAAACTTTGCCATCACTTCATATTTGGGCAAACTCAGGTGTTCATTTGTGGGTGACCCAGCTCAGACCTTCCTGTTGTCATGTTGTGACTATAGACATCTACTTGCCAGATAAACCTTGACGCCTCCAAATTATGAATTTTAAACCTTGGTCTTGAATGGAGAAAGGTAATTCCTATGGAAAGAGTGATAAACATCAAGAGATGGGGCATGAGGGGAGGGAAAAGAAATGGCTGAATTTGTCTTGTGACTATTTCATCAAAGTGTGTTCCTGTGGCACGCTGCCAGGATGTTTGAGTTAAAGGCATGTGCTTATGGACACCACAGTGCAGAACCAAGGGAGGCAAAGACAGAGGACAGAGCTCGGAGTGCTCAGCAAGCCCGAGGGCTGTGGGGCTAAAGGGCAGAGGAGTAAGCTGATAAATGATGCAGAGCATGCAAGGAAATTAGCGGACAAACAGAGGAAATCTGAGAGAATGAGACCTCACTCCACAGATAAGGTATGGAAAGGCTGGGGTCTTCATAGGACCTGTGAGGAAGAGCCAATTTAATACGGGGAAAAGCAATATTGCTGCAAGAAGTACTTACAGCAAAAGACACTTTTACGGTACAGTAGCAGGTCAGTACAAACCCTGAAGCCTGTTCTCCATAGTGCAAGTCAGCCCAGATATATAGGAGAAGGTGGCTGCACGAGCTGGAAAACTTTCTTCCATGCTGTCATCTGGAACTGGTTGAAAGCAAAGTACATAAAGATGAGGAAAGGATGAGAGACTTCGCTTCTGTTGGGTAATTAAAGGGGGAAAAAGCCTCACCACCATAGAAAGGAATGAGATAAATCATGTCACAAAGAAGTTTGTTGCTGTGGGTATAAAAGTCTTTCCCCTTCATTAGAAAAAAAAAAAAAAAGCTAATATGGCTGAGATCAAGTATGACTGCAGCTTAGCTCCACAAATGAAATAAAAATACAAACACTATAGCAGTCATAGAGGAAGAGTGGAGGAAGAGATAAAGGAGAATACATAAATGAGATGTGGGCAATATGTTACTTGGTATCACATCTAAAAAAGATATAGAGAGCCTGTACTCTCCCAAAGGAGTTCAGGCATATCATTAAAACCTTTAATATTGTCTTGACAACTCTTCTATTTCTTGCATGTGGCTGACTGATAAGGCAATACTTTTAAATTCAGCATTGCCATCTTTTTCGTTCCTTAAGAAAACTGTAGTTGATCTTGCATTAAAAAAAGGGACGGGGAAAAAGACAATTAAAATCCTGGATCCTTGAGATGCTTATTTATTTAAGATTGGAGCCAGGAAACCTAACAAAGCATTAGAGGAGCCTAAAGCTCCTCTCTCTGCTCCTCCTTCCCTTCCTCAATTAGCTCCTGGAAAACATTTCTTCAGATTTGCTGTGTACCTTTGCTGCAAAACCTGACTACATGTCTGTGGGTCCATAGGTTATCTGCCCAGGAACAGAGTTGAGCTAGACTGTGAAACCCATGCTCATGACTTCAGGTCTGGTAGTCTGTTGACTTCAGTGGGGCGGCTGCCGTTATGTGCTGGGTTTCAGCATGAGTAATGGTGTCACGATCTGGCCCATAAATTCTGGGTAATTTGTAAAATGCCTGTCACTGTGTTATCTAAATAGCAATGGCATGTTGGAAACCGTTCTGGGCTGTTGCAGAGGAGAGTCTTCTCAGTTTGCCTCTCGAGTGCAACTCTGCTATTATACATTGCAGTATGTTCCTTTCCAACCCTATATTAAGATCATCTGAACATTGTTCGTGTTGTGGTAAGCCATGATTCCTGGAGGAATTTTGATATTTAATGTTGGCAATAGACATAATTGAATAGAATAATAGATGTTGGAATAGGTGTTACAGAGGTCAGCAATTACTTCTTATGTTCTTTTGTGGTTTCCAAATGATTTAATTTTCCCCTTCTTTATACTTTTCATTTTTTGTGCTTTTTTGGAGACTTTTTGAGTGACTGATTTTCACTGGCACAATTCTATGGAAATCAGACTTCTAAGCTGCATGTGTTGTTGTTGTTCCTGGTTGTGCCCACAGTGTCTGCGGTTGTACAAACTCAATAGAAAATGCTTCCTTCATCATTTCCCAGTTTTCCATTCACAAGAACATTTATGCCAGAAAACTTCTTGTGCTCCCCCAGCCTGGTGAGCACATGTGGTGAATTACCTGAGCAATTAAATGAAGGCACTTGCGTGAACCATGCACATGAAATATTCTTTGAAGATGTTCTGTGATCAAAGCAGAGAAAAGAAATAAAAATGAGTATGTTTGCTAAATATTGAATAAATTAAATGTGAGGGTACTGCAATGAAAAGGCAGAACATGTGTTCATGGAAAGAGGCTGTATCCGCTTCATATTCTTGACAAAATATTCTCTGTTGTCCTGTTAACATTTCTTGCAGGGGTTCCTCGTAGAGGAACCCAAGGATAGAGGAGCCTGAGACATAAGGGGGTTTGTGTGCGTATAGTTATCATTAATTGTGTAATTGCTGGGACAATGTCAAATTTCTTTTCTCTCCAGAAGAAGAAACAGAAATAAGAAGGCTGCCAGGGAATACAATTATACAGCACTGAAGGCACCAAGGAACAATTGTTCTGAATGTGTAGAAAAAAACATGAAGCGTATAAAACTTCTCTCTAAGTCACCAGACTGGCAGTAAAACGGACAAGTAAAAATCAAGGTAGGCTAGATTTGAAATTTTAATGGTTTAACCTTTCACCACAGAGTCACTGCCAGTTTGCAATCCCTTATAGTTTGCCTAATAAGTTTTCTGTGGATTGGAAATCAAGCTTTCATCTTTATATATCAGCTACAGAACTAGCAATAGCTTAGTTCTTACTGTTCAGTAGGTGTTTATTGTAGAATTAAATACTTTGTAGAATAAAACCGCATAGCCCTCAGGTCACAATTTCCATCTATTGTGAAGAAAGTCCCTTATAGATGTTGGAAAACAGGTTATAGTGGGGACTACAGCGGCACAATAAATAGTGAACTGCAGAGCATAGACTCAGTGTCAGAAAGGGAAACCCCCCTTAGGTCTCTTGACTTATTCCAGTAAGTATCCTGCTTAACAGTGATAAGGTCCTAGTCTTGTTTTAACTACTGGTGGGCAGACAGCAGTTCTTCACAGGAAGTGCAGTATTATTTGGCATTTCTTAAAATATCCAGTGGCAAGTTTAGTGAAGAGTATGATGATGACTGTACATGGATATGAGGTTATGCTCTTGCTCAGATATGTGATTTTTGAAAGCCACAGTGAATCTGTGTGTGTGAATGTGCGTTTGTGCAAGAGAAATTCAGTAGTTAATTTTTCCAAAGTAATTTTTCTGGTTTCCTTGTATTAAGTCAAAATTAATTTCCAGATGTCACTGTGTAAAATTTCAAATTAGGCTGCCTATTAGGCCACCAGATATAAGTTCAAAAAAGCTAAACTTTCAAGTACATTTTATAGGAGTAATAATAACTGCCTGATTTCTGTGATTGCCACTCATGAAAGATGTAAAGGTGTGCTTCTCTACATAAATAAGCTGGTGATTATATTGATCAGACTTCCAAGCATGTAAATTACAGCAAAACAAAAAGCTTAGCTTCTCTGTTTTCACAAGCTACTTTCTGAATAGGACATGCTTCTCACCTTTTAACATGACCCCATTTGGTTTCACTTCATCAGATTTCTCGGTAGGTGACAGACTCCCCGCAGCACAGAGACAAGGTGCTCAGAATTCTTCTGAACACGAAATTCTGTCACTTCTTCTGACTAATAGGGGAGTTTCAGATTTTCTAATCATTCTCTTTTAGGTTGCCCCATTTATTTCAACTAAAGTCTCCCTTAAAGGCGTACACCTCAAAATCCTTAATTTACAAGAACAGTACTTCCTTCTGCTCTTCATATGCTATATACAGTAAGTACAATAATTTGCACGGAAGCATGCAGTACCCTTCTTAGAATGTGGTATAGTACTGTCAATCAACCAAGATCATCAACTAGGATTCTCAGACCTTGCAATTAAAGCACAGGTATTGGCAGTAAAGCACTTCTGAGCCAGAGCTTCAACTTTATAAAAGGCATGCTTACCTCAAGCTGCCATGTGGGGTTGCTTGGTTGTGGAAATAAGCTGAAACAAGTAGGATAAGGGAAGGGAGCAGAGCCAGACGGGATGCTTTCATACAGAATTGCCCATCAGGAAGAAATGTGTAAGATTTCACAGTATAATACTGGTAACCTCAGAGTGAAACTGGATGCCAGGGTTCCCTGTGATAGTTGCCCCTGAGCTCTCCAGGACATCTATTAGGGCTGCTTGTGACATGGGCACTGGCTGCCTACAAAGGGGACAAGCTGTCCAGAAACCACTGGGCAAGACCTGCTGCTTCATTTTGAACCTCCTCCTGCCACAAGCTGTCCTCTGCTGAGCCCCTTGAAATCTGCACCCTGACTCACAAGGAGAGAGGGGTTTCTTTTTATATTCTCATTAACATAAAGTAAGGTCTTAATTTCTAGGACTCAGTTTTTTTATGGTGAAGCGCTCAGACCTGGGATCCTAAGTCATGAGAGATTGTGAGAGACACAGTGGGTGTTCAGCCAGTCTTTTATACCATTATATATATATATTATATATCCATTTATATCACCACAGCATCACTGACTTGAATCACCTTAATCAAGTTTAAAGTTATTAAGCTACAATCTCAAGAAATACAAGGTGATGTTTAAAATAGTGCCATCTAAGGCTTATTATCCTAAATGTACATGCTTTACAACCCACCTTTTTCTTTAAACTAACTATCCTTTAGTTGCTGTGATTAGATTTCACAAGTATGAGAAATCCATCAGCTGTTATCAGTAGGTGCTTAGTATGCCTCAAAATCTGGTAATTTTGCTCTCTCAAAAACATTGTGCTTTGTTGTGTACTGATTTCCTTATACAGTCACTAAACTACTCAGGAAGCATGAAGAATGCAATCTTTGATTCCCTTAAGTGCATTCCCACAGATGGCAGAAATCGATGTATTCCATTCACAAATATGTGAAATTATTGCATATTATCTGCAAACCCTGTGATATCTGCACATGTGCTCTTAACCCTGTTCAGGTAACTTCAAAGAATGAAAGCACTGTTTCTTTATAGACCTCATTTAGTAGAGATTTATTTATATGTCTTAATTGTAGACCCTGTTGTTCTTAGAAGAAATGGCAATTGTATGAGAGCATGGAGGGTAAACCTTCTCTGGAAAATAATAGTTTAAATATAGTGTTCCTTTCTGCTTTGAACTCAAATACTGATAAGCACATGTATGCCTTCAATGACAAGTTAACACTCAGAAAGCATTTAATCGTAAATATATGCTGTCTCTTCAAAGTACTAAACCTGTTTACAATATTCAACAATAATCACAATGGAAAGTGGATAAGAAGATAGATCATCATCTAATTTAAACAGAGTAGAAAATAAAGTAATACCTATTACCCCATTTTAAAACTTGCACTATATAGGTGAACAAGCCTGTTCTTTAGGGCCACCAAGATGATTACGGGCTTGAAGCATCTGGCATGCAAGGAGAGACTGATCGAGCTGGGACTGTTCAGCCTCGAGAAGGGAAAGCCCTGAGTGGGTCTTATCCATGTGTATAAATACCTGATGGAAAGTGAATAAAGAGGATTGAGTCCAACTCTTTTCAGTGGTGCCCAATGAAAGGACAAGAGGCAATGGGCACAACCTGAAATAAAGGGAATTCAAGTTAAACCATTTTTACTGTTAGGGTGAAAAAACATTGGGAACAGGTTACCTGGAGAGATTGTGGACTCTCCTTTCTAGTAGATGCTCAGACTCAAACTGGACCTGCTCTGACTGACCCTGCTTTAAGCAGATTTGGATTTGACAATGTCCAGAAATGCCTTCCAACCTCAGATGTCTTGTGGTTCTGTGTTTCACATTATTAATAAAGAATACTGTATCTAGAGGTCACAAAGATCGAATTTGTGAGGATTTCAGAGGATGAACACGTGCAGTGTCCCCTCTGAACATGTTGTATGGCTGTTTTGGTCTTGTTGAGGGCTACATGAGTGAGAGGAGAAACATGCTGTGGAAAGCCTTCACTGAGGCAGTGGACCCTGCTCTACAGAAACCTTCTCCTTATTTAGGGGAAGCAGAGAGACCAGGCAAGACAGGCACTTTTTCCCTTGCCCTACTCCTGTGGGGAACAGAGATTCTCCCAAGTGGTTTCTAGGGGTAGATGCAATATTACCTTCACTCAGACTGCTTCATCCACCTTTGCAAGGAACACTTTTTTTCCATTAGGTCCATTTAACAGAGAGGAAAAGCTTCTGACTCCTGTTTTTCTTATTCTGCCCCTGTGAGTGGATTACTGGCACACAGGTGGGAACTTGTGCAGTGTACTGGGACACGCTCTGCACTTTCTGTGCTTTGGTCACACATCAGGCATATAGTCACCAGCAAAGCTTCCTTATTACCTGCCACAGTGGACATACCTGCAGGAAACCGTGGCTGACAGAGCTCATCACTCTTAATGCATACACAGATGTAGTCTGTTTTTTAATGCTCTTTCCCTCAGGCTTTAGTTCATGCGATACCTTAGTTGCAACAGTTCTATATATTAGGGGTTTGGTGACCTTTCCTCCTTCCCTTCCCCTGCAGTCTAGTCTTCAGCCACTTGAGATCCCAGCCTTTGCTTGTATGCTAAATGACAGAATATTTCTGTGTGTTTGGTATTTTCTGTCCCAGAATTTCCAGTCTCAGAGCAGCTACATCAAGCAGCTAATTCTTCTTTTCTTATTACCTCCATCTATTAATAATTGCAGTCTGCAAGAATGGGAACATTCAGGGTTCTCCCTAATGCAACATTCTCATTCGATCCATATTAGATTCCACCACCACCACTCCTATTTATTTCAAAGTGTAGGAGAGAAAAAAACATGTATAAGAGACTGTTTATTTAAGCATGTAGCATATTTTGTACAGAAATCTTAATACAGGCAGAAGAATTCTTAAAGACTTGTTATTAAGGTAGAGCCTGAACAGTTACCATGTCCTAATCAGTCTTGTTCCCTGTCCCTGTCTCCTTTCCACAATTACTTATGGGGGATAAAGGTTTTCACTGTAGAAAATAGAAACCCTTCTTCCTGTCCCACTCAGTAGCAGCTTCAGCCAGCTTCACAGCTTTTCTGATGCTATGCTTTGACTTCAGTAAAATATCTGCTCAAAACATTTTGGGGTTTCCAGTTTGCAACCTTTTTTTCTCATTTTATTTACCTGGTTTCAGGCTGTATGAAATAGGGCCCAAAGGGACTGATTGAATCATAAAGTTTTGCCTGATGTTGTGGGCAGTCGCTTTCTTAGGCAACTGTGAGCTCAATTTCCAGCTCAGCTACCCACTTTGCTTCTATCCAAAAGCCATTTGAGAACTTCACTCTTCTAATGGTCAGCAATTTCATTCCCTGTTTAAATTTACTTGTAGCCAGTTTATATTTTTTTTTCCCTTTTGTCAAGTCTATCCTTTACTTCAGTAGCTCAAATATCTCCCTAATTTCCTTGCAGAAAGCACTAATACCTTTTCCCCCTTAGATCTGACTTTGTCAGACTAAATAAACCTAGGTCTTTTAGCTTTGTCATCCTAGCAGCCATTCTTCACATCTGCTCTTATTTGGATGTTACTCTTATAGGAGCACTTGTACAGCAACGTTTGCAGTACTGAAGATGAGATCTTAATATAAATATGGGAACATTAACACTTCACCCTATACTGGGCAGGACCTTCTGTTTAAATTTGTCTATTTCTGAGCTGTATCACAGTGTTGGTTTTTGTGAACTTAACATACCTGGGCCTATTTCTTGCTTCCCACTCATTTTCAGCTGAGAGCTGCTCAGCATGAGTGATATTTCTGTGGATGTTTCTTGGTTATTTGAGGGACTGGCAAAATGTAGGACTTGTTTTCCTACATTGTGGTCTTTATTGGAGCCAAGATGAGCTTGGAGACACCCTTACATCTGATGTAAGAACAGCCAAATAGGATCAAGTTTGAAGCCAACTTGTGAATCCTTTGCACTTCATGTTCTACAGGCATGTATTCAGTTAGGTACTTAAAAATATCTCAGAAATTATGGGCATCTTTTATATGAAATATTTTAGCATATAAACATATTCATTTAAATGGCATAACTCAGAACTATTATTTAAAAAGCCTCTTCAATATTATTGACCATTTTATTTGTCATGACTGTTTTTGGAATGCTTATCCTTAACAATTCAGTGCTTTGGCCTTTAGCTAATATTTAAATATTCATGGTTCTTTCCAAAAAGAGTTGCTCAGATATCAGCACAGCCCAAAAAAGTTCTGTTATTTCTGAAGTCTGACATAAATCAGGTGGAGTCTAGACTGGGTGTGACGCAGGATTGGAGAGTATAGGGGCAACTGTGGAAAGACAAAATCTTACCTATCCCCATTGTACACTGAGAAGAATATTTGTCAGAAAGAAATGTAAGCAAAATAAAACATAGCTTTGCTATAAAAAATGCCTACAGTAGAGTGATTATTCTCTTCACTACTATGATAGAGGAGTACTTCAGACACAGACAGAATCAGTGCTGATGTCCTGCATGCTGTTGCAAGGGCTCAGTAAATGATGGAAAATTAAATAATCCAAGGGATAAGGAATTTCTTAGCAGCTTAATGGTGTAAGAAGTAGTAAAGGGAAAAAAATTAACTGAAACAAGAAACATCATGAGATAGATGTCTAGCCTTGGAAGTGCTAGAAGTCTTCTACAGTTGCCAAGATTTCTAGTTAGTCAAGATGAGATGTAAACTAGATGTCACACAACCCAAGTGAGTGTGGCTATACAAATGACTGTGCAGTGACTGTGTAAAGTAGCACACAAAGGGCAAATGCTGCATAACAGCATGCCTAGTTTTCATGAATTTCTCCTCAATCTGCTGGCTATGTCTTCTCTGTGACAACTCTGGAAGAATCATTCTGGGATCCCCAAGACATCTAGAATGGCGGTTCTGAGAAGTGGGGCGGCAGGCAGTGATGAGTTATGCAGCATTTGTCTAACAACTAGAAACTGGGCAAAAAATCCTTTCTGGTACAGTACAGAGGTGAAAGAGGCAGTTTCTGCAGGTTTATTTTAGGCTGCATTCCCTCCCTGCCCTGGCAACTTGTGATCTGATAGATTTACAGAACAGGAACTGGAGATTTGTTCTCCTTGGTTTCTTCAGTATGCTGGATATTTTCTGCAACAGAATACTCTCACAGCAGCTGGTCTGGTATGCAGGACTGTGGATCTTGCATTATTTCATAAGGGCTATAATTAAAGAATAATACTGACCTGCTAATTTTATCTTTATGTTTTTATATACGAGGTTTTTACAGACTGAATTTTTATTTTAATATCTACTAAATAATGTTATGGGAATAGTCCACAGTGGGATAGTGTTTTGCTACTCAAAATTTAGGAATACAGTAAAGGACCCCTACTATTTCTCAGTAGAGTCATCAAGACCAGCTAGAGAAGGTAATCCTGAATATGCTGTCTGTGTAGGATCTATTCTTATTCATGGACCCATTAAAACAGTTATTCTTAGTTCAGCTCCAGAAATTTGAACACTGCAATTTAAAGAAATTAAACATTTTCTATTTATGCAAATCTTTATGGTTCACACAGCTTGATAGGTTTTAATTTATTTTTTCTACAGTATCATTATAGCAGTATGTGTTTAAAATACGGAAAATGCAAGTCAGAAATGAAACATGAAGAGTATTTGTTGGTTTTGACAGGCAGATTCAACCTGAGGAGCTGTCAAATCTGATAAGCATGTTCAACAAATACTGAAACTGAAGCACAGTGGAGCAAATTACATGGTTTTCAGACACTTCATGACATCTTTGTAAAATGTGTTAATGAGTTAGTTAAAATAAAAAAGAAAAATAATCAGCAAACATAAAAATATAAAGAATAAGGAAGGAAAATACTTCATCTCAAACAATACTTGTCTGAGGAGGAGGAATACAGAAGAAGCGATAATGAGTGTTTATACTTGAGCATGACTAAAATATCAAATATGGAGATGTTTATGCTTGGTAAAGCCATTTACACAACCAGCTGAATATTTTGTATGCATACAGTTTTTTACATAGAATATAAGAAATGAAAGTAAGCCAGGGCAATGTCTTGCAAAATGTGAATTAAGCGTTCTTATGCTTAACAGTGTGCCTGTTTTGCCTTACAGTTTGAAAGAAGGTTGAACAATTGAACACATCTCGCTGAAGAGCAATGAAATGAGAAGTTACATGGACTTCTGAGTTTTAAAGGAGATATAGCTTGTGGCATCTCAATGGACTTGCATATTTGTCTTTGTCATTTTTCCTTTTAGTTCTTGTGTTAATCTTATTAACACAAGAATAACTTTTTAACTAACTGTACATTCTCGGTGAGATTCAACTCTACTTTTTGTTGAAGTTTGTTACAAGTTTTGCTAAAGTAAGTGCCTAGATAGAGAAGGGAGGTCCCGTTGATGATGCAGCTGAAGGAGAGGCTTAAGCATTGGCTTATTCCATGTTAGATACCAGACAATTGGCACAGGAAAGAAATCTTATGAAGCACCCAAA
>JBCJKH010025205.1:0-14902 GCA_039877255.1 Loriculus beryllinus | reverse complement strand
TTCTCAGAGACATCTGCCACGTCTATGTTGAAGACAGAAAGTCTGTTTTCATGGTTCTTACCCCATATGCCAGCTTCTGCTTTCTTTGAAACTGAGTGATCTTACAACTGAATGTGATCACTTAGCACTCATTTTCCATGCATATCCTTGTATGTTTCTACTATTGTGTGCTAAGAAAGCAAGGAGAAAAAAACCTCAGGATTATAAACTGATATAAATAGTCTGCTGAACTACATCTATTTGTACCTATACATGCACAACATTCTCCTTCAGCCAGTGCTGCCAGATTTCCTTCTTCATTTAAGTTATGAAAATATGTTCTAGGGAGGATGTGTGGCAGTGTTGTTCATATGTGAAAGGATAGTGACTAGATTAAGAGCTAGTAAGGAACCTATAGTTGTAAGAGAATAAATTGTGAGTTTTCTTAGCTTCTGTGTTGCCACTATGAGCTATTTCAAATATACTGTTGGGAGTGCTGCTAGTGGGCATATTTTGAGAGTGTGCTCAGATTAAAACAAAAGTCTTTAACCTCAAAAGCTATAATAACAATTTGAAATCTCTGGACCTTTAACTTTCCAGGGAAGATGTTGTACTGCAAGAAATAGAACGCTTCAGAAGACAACAGTTCCCGATCTCCAGATGTTCAACTCCTTTCAAAACATATGCTTTGCTATCTTATATGAGAATCAGAGAGCGAGGAAACCCTCCAGTTAGTCGTTATGCTGTTGTTAAGGCTCGAAGGACTATAACCAAGGTGGAGAAAAATAGAGCCTCAAAAACAAAAAAAAAAAAAAAAAAAAGAAATCCCCCAAATCAAAAAGCCAAAAAACCAATCCCTTTTAAAGGAATTCTTTTACTAAATCATGTCAAACAAGGACTTTGCCAGCCTCCACTCCCTTGTAGTAACATAACTAGAATGATTCACTGAGTCAAAAGCTCATAGGTTGCCAATAACCACTGTTATTTCGGAGGCTTTTCAGATTCAGTAGGAAATAGCAAATTAAGGGTCAGTTAAAGCTCTTATATATACAAGGTCTGACATGGTATAGGGCAGGGGTCACATATGCTTACATTTGTGGTGGGTTCGAAACATACTGTGCTAAAAGGGGTCTCAAACAGTTTGGGAAAAAAGACATTTCTTGTTGTACCTGTATGTAATGCTCCCACAAGGCTCCTACTGTAATTTCGATCTGGTTTTATCTTCCCACCTACCCCCCAAAAAAACCTTTCAGGTTGCTGGTAATGCCAGTCACATACAGCTTCTGCCTTTCTAGTCTTTCCCTGAACCTGGAAATCAATAGGGCCAAAAAGGGCAAAGGAGGGATCCCTTTAAAGCTTTTCCTATTTAATGCACCTGCATTTAGCTCACAACACAAAGTCCTTCAGAAGCTGGTATAGAATCACAAAATAGTTTAGGTTGGAAAGACCTCAGGAAGTCCTGTGGCCCAGTCCCCTGATCAAGCCGTGAGTAAATATTGAATTAGAGCAATTGCTGTATAAAAGTAAAATTTTTAATAGTTTCAAGGAGGTAGACTTCACACCCACTTTGGAAACCTGTTCCAGTGTTTGACCACTCTTGCAAGATGGTCCTTTTATATAATCAGATTTTCTTTAGCTCTAACAAGCCTTTTGATTTAAGAAAGAAACATATCCCTCTGTTGTTTTCACATGCCCTCTTGGAAAGAACTTATGTAGACCCCCCTGATTTTGCACACTATATAAGACTTTTGTTTGGCTTGGTTTCACTTCATCCTATTTGACTTCCTTTGCCTTCTCTACATTGCTGGTCTTGACCCCCCTCAGAGTTGTTTTCCCATGAAAGACTTCAGAGCACTCAAGCGTGGCTGCAACGGCATAGCTTGCATTTATAGTTGCTGGCTGTTCTCAGTCCTTTACCCAAGGGAGCAGGAACCTCTTAGAGGATTAGCTGATTACCCTGCTGTTGGCATTGGGAATTTAGTGGGAATCTAGCAGTGGTCTGTCTAGCATCAGGGTTTATATACTATACAAAGTTGTATGTGAAACCTCTGTAAACGGTTTTCTTTATACCCTACTTTACTACAGCTCAATACAGAGGTGATGTTGTAGCCTTGGCATTATTAAAGTCATGCCACCCTTCATTAAAAATACTCCCAACAGTTCTAATACATGTAAAACTCCAAATTTCAATTTTCCAAGATGCCAAATAGTAGGAAACTGTTGAATCTGTTTAATTAACAACAGCAAAAATAATTAATGCAGCAGAATAATGTGTTTTAATATGCACAGTTTGAATTTTTTTACTGACCATTTAGCAATGGTTTAGATGGGCTGGATGTTCTGGCTTAGAAAGCCATTCTAGACAGGGAAAAAATCTCATCACCATTAACAGTGCTCAGAACAACCTAAATCATGGAGGGGTCCTCAAATTTGGTAATTCCTCCCTTCACCTGTCTATACTGGCTGCTCCAAAATACATCATCATAACCAGACTTCACAAAAAAAACACAGTGAGAAGGTTCAGCCAGTGTGTGACCAACTGCCATGAGATTCAATTTCTATTTTGTCCAGTGAGGAAACCAAGCCTTTCACCATCTTGGGATGTGCTTTAGCCTATGCACATTGGACTTCTCTACCTTTTCTGTTCCTTCCCTATACTCTTAACTTTCCACACACATAAATACACAGAGATTTGATCTCCATTTCCAAACCACAAACCATAGAGTCATTGATGCTTCTGTAAGAGAGCTAGAAAGAGTTGAGAATACTGAAAAAAATAGCTCCTCAGGAGATTAACAGACTGCAATGATTTTTGTCTAGGGAACCTTTCTGGTTTTGGTTCCTAGCTTCATACAGTGCATGCTGAAGAAATTTTGTCATTACAAAAAAAATAATAACAGCAACAAGAAGAATAACATACCATGTGAACATCAGGAAAAACTTCTTTACTGTGAGAGTAACAGAGCATTGTAACAGCTTGCCCAGGGGGGTTGTGGAGTCTCCTATGTTGGAGATATTCAAGGCCCGCCTGGACATGTTCCTGTGTGATGTACTCTAGGTTAGCCTGTTCTTGCAGGGGGGTTGGACTAGATGATCTTTTGAGGTCCCTTCCAACCCTTGGGATTCTGTGATTCTGCGATTCTTATGAACAAATAATTAAAACTTTCTTTATTGAGATGAGGGGTAGAGCTCTTCTAACTCTAATTGGAGATGCTCACAATGCCAAGAGTTTAAATACATTTTTTTAAAGGACATGTAGGACAGGGAGATGAATCTGAACTGGTGAATATGTCAGGCCTAGTCATCTCATTTTCTTTCCCTCCTAGATAAGTCCACGAGCTCAGTCCTTCTTCTTTCTTTTGGTCAGCCGTACAATGACCGGATATGATAGTAAGGAATATGGTGCTTTTGGACCTGGAATGCAGGATAAGAAAACAGGAAAGTCTAGATAAAGACTTTTCTGTTGGGTCTGAGGAATGAGGGACAGAAGACGGTTTGGAAAAGTCCTCAAACATTCATGTATTCATGTGTGGCAAACTATTATTCAGTTAAATTGTGTAAACTATTTCTCAGTTAAAACGTGTGAGTTTTCTTGCAGTAAATAAGCTCTCATTCCCTCAAATAAAGTTCTTAAGTCAAATACTTAGATTCTATTTCATGTAATCAGAAAGATAATTAATTCATGTACACATATATACATGCACGTGTACATCTATCTACATCTATTTATACATATAAAAAAATTTCTTAGAAAATAAATAGAACAACTTCCTGATCTGGAAGTCAACCTAGGAGTCAGGGGGGGAAAAAATCAACTCATCACACTGCTAGCATAATAAAAGAAACTCAAGGCGTGTGGCTAGCTTTACAGGAAGGGTGAATATAAAGGAGAAAGATGGTATATTTTTACTAATAGAGTCCATCTGAAATGCAGCAAGCAGCACTAACCACCATGTGGCATGTTTCATCACTGAAAACAGCACTGGAAGAGATCCTGAAACCAACAGGAGGATGACTACCAACTTTAAGAGGTTTGGAAACTTGTCTTAAACTTAGAAAAAAGTTTTAAAATGAACTGCAGAGTTTTTAAACAGCTATGATGACCAAAAAATTCTAAATCACCATTTCTTTATAGGAGTTTAATTTCATTCCATTCTTACAACCACTATTATTAGCCCATTTTGAAACTCTCTTGCCTTACTTTTGAGGTGTTACAAAAATGCAGTCTTTATGACAGCTGTCTTTACTCTTTCTGTAACAAAAAAGCACTTCCTCAAAACCGTTGCTTGCAGCTTGCAAAAATTTCGAATTCATATTTTTGTTTTATTTGGGATATGGAAACTACTTTGTTTCCACTATTGAGTGGTGAGCTTATATTTGCTGTTAGGCTACTAAGTGTTCAAATTGAATTTTTCTAGAATTATTCAAAGGCAGATGAAATTATAAACTTCAAATATGACCTATTTATCAGTCTTGCATATAAAGCCAACTCTGAGAATATATATCAAATAATTCTGAAAGCTTATAATTTTATAGTTCATTTTCAAAATATGTGTATTTAAACTTTTTTCTTAATTCTTAACACAATGGGGATAACTATTGTCATTGCTGGGCTGTAAATTCCAGAATGTGAGGACCCTGTGCTCAAATATCAAGCAAGAACTTGGTATATCTTACTGACAAACCTAATCAATCTGGTGAACGAAAGAAAAAAATCAGATTATGTAATGTTATGTTATCAACAAATAGTAGAAACAAATACGCTTGCATGAAGGATGTGTGTATGTTTACCAGCTTCTCAGGCAATACGATTCCAGTCTAAAGAGCCTTTAATAAAACCTCCATGTTTCTGATTTTGTCGGATCTACAGCTTATATTGGAATAGCTGAAAAACCTTCCTCTCTAAAATGTATGAGTACTGTTTTTTTCCCTTATATTTCAATTTAAGTAGCAATAATAATTATTAATTTAAATCACTTGATATTTAACTAGGTGACAAGAAGCAAATTTTAAGAAGTACACCCCACTACCCCTGAATTTTCAACAGAATGCTAATAGAAAAATGGGGAAAATATCAACATTGGGACCAAACAAATCTTAGCAGGGTACTTCAGATAAGAACTGTGTAATTATTCGGTTTCATTTAGAACAGCAACTCTAAACTTAAGTCTGTTATTTTGGAGCAGCTCTAGTTTTAGCATTAACTTAGGAAAGAAGCCAACAGTTGTGCTGTTGCATTTTTCCCCTTACACATATTAATTAAGGTGTGTTTAGCTCACATCTCCAAGACCTACTCCCTCCATTATGAAACTAGTAGTAATCTTGCAAAGCAGAAGAGATTTCTGTACCTTCACAATGAGGAGAATTGACATGACTGATAGCAATCAGTTATTCAGCCCTGGGTGAGGGAATTGGTAACAGAATGGCAAGTTAATGAAGAATTAGGTGTTAGATATGGGATCTGGGAAAGATTTGTTCAGAGATTATTTAAAACATGTTACATCTTTCTTCTGGCAACAAAATCACCACCTGAGTTGAAGGGACATCAACAGGAAATCTAAATCACATCTCTCTCCTGCCAACTTTTCACTCAATGACTCCCATCAAGTCAGCACAAAAATATGTCACTGCACATGGATGTCGTTCAGTTTCTAAAACAAATAAACATGCAATCAAATGTCTTCATCATATAAAATACTGCAGACTGAAATTTCCACACCTGCTCATGCAAGCAGTATTTTACAGCAGGTCCTCCAAGATGAGGGGGATCCAGGTTTTGTGGCAGCCCAATTGTGGCTTCCAGCTCCTGTCTGGTTGCTGGGGCAGGACTGAGGGCTTAGGTAAAGACCCTACATGTGTGTTTCTCCTCCTAGTGTCTTACATACCTCTTAAACTTATTCTGGCTTTGCACAGAGTTTCCCAAATGTCAGCTCTCAAGACTAAGCCTCTGAGCTGAAGTCATCTTCTTAACCAGTAGTAAAGGTTTCCAAAAAGAGATTGTCACCCAGGGAGTCCCATGTTCGATGTGTATTGTCCACATACATTTTACTGGGAGCACAAAACTTGAAGTCCCCCCAAAATGTAGTCTCTTATAGACTTTGACTTACATGGTCTGTAGGCTCTTGTTCTTCTCTAAAGTATCATAAATTTTACCTGCATTTTTTTTTATCTCACATTAGAACATGAATGAAAACTGAGGTTCAGAAATCTGGCAAGCAACAGAACAACTTCCAAAAGCACAGACTTGGATACCTTCTGGTGCCTGAGGGCTAAATCCTGGTGGTGTTTTGTCCAGCATGCTATTTTCTGTTTCTAGGAGACAGCTCCTATCCTCTCCCTAAACAAAGAGGTGTAAATTCCCAAAGACAAATTCCCGGAGTCTGGGATCCAACCAGAAGACAGACAAGCAGAAAATAATCTGTCAAGGCACTTGGCATAACATAACACATGAGAACAGGAGCAAAATTCTCCCTTCTTTGGCATATGTCTTTACTCATCAAAAGGTAAAAAAAAGAAAAAGGAAGCTATTTTCAATGACTCATACAGAATTTCTCTTAGCTAAGGGCTACCTGTTGCCTTGTCACTCTCAAGCATTCTTTAGGTAAAGGTAGAGACAACCCAGAGAGGTACAGAACAATTCTTCTGAGGAGTATGGGTAGAGTGTTAGTCCCAGAAGTTCAATCACATTTCTCAACAAAACAGTGGGCTCCCCTCTACATTTTTTCACATCTGCTATATATGTTGGCCATGACATAGTATGAAGGGAACAGGAACATAAAGTTTTATCACTGTTTTCTCTAATCTTCCTTTACTAGAACAAATTCCTTTATTCTCAGGGATTAGGGTCAAGCAAGGGCTGTTGAGCGCTCTGCCACACTGTTGCTGGTCTTTACGCTAAGGCATAGAATACAGGGTAAAAAGAAATTATTTGCACCCAAATCTGAGATAAGATATTAAATGGCTCGAAGTGCCATATGCCAAATATGCCTAAGTGCCTGATGAACAACTCCTGTGGGTGTTGCCCTTGGGACAGGCAAATCACTGTCCTGACTCCCCTAGATCCCATAAGTTTTCTGTGTGAGAAGCAAAGGGAGAGACAGTAGGCAGGGAACTGTGCTTTAGATTTCATCATGCCTGAAATTGTGCGAAGTTCATTAGGGAAATGAGGTTTGGGGGGTTGCTTCTGGTTTTTTTCTCTTCCCAAACCACAAAGTGACACAGTTAGCTGTTGGCTGCATAGGCACTGCCTACAGCTACAGCCTTCTTGGAAGAGAACATTCTGTATGGCAGTCAAATACAGCTTTGTTTAAATTCTCAGTTCATCTCTGTGCAGTGGGTTAGTTAATTGTGTTTTGCAAGTGGCAATTTACAGTTGGAGACAACACATTTTCCTAAACAGAAGTTACCCAGTCTCAAGGCATTGCATTCTGTTATAGCTCTTTTATTCAGCCTGTATGGTCTATCCTCAGTGGTTAGTCTTGATTATTTCAAGCTTTTTTCTAGAAGTTTCAGTTTCCTGAAACAGAAATTTCTGCTCAGCAAAAGAGACAGTATAGCAGCACAAGCTTGGAAAGCAAAAGCCATTAAAAAAAAAAAAAAAAAAAGAAAATCATAGAATCATAGAATCATAGAACAGTTAAGGTTGGAAAGGACCTTAAGATCATCTAGTTCCAACCCCCCTGTTATAGGCAGGGATACCTCACACTAAACCATGCCTGTGCCTGGCAGTCACACCAAAGAACCTCTTTTTTTGTGCTCATTACCCACTAATCTTGTCACATTTTAACTCTGAGAATCAAGTAGGCATATGGGTGTGATAGTACGAAATGGAGGACACAGTAAGACCAGTGATTTCCTGAAGTACTGTGCCCTAAATTACAGCTTGACTATGTGTCTGAAAGTAAAAGGATTAAATCATAGGAGGTCTAAGGAGCATCTGGATGGGTATATTCTCTGTGTGTGTTGGCCCACTGAAAAGAGTGAGTATGCCAGAGCCAAACTGCAATAGGTCCAATAGAAGAACGGAATTTAACTTTATGAGATATAGCCTCTGTTTGGAATGAAAGAGCTCTGCTGAAAGGAGGCTTTACATGGAGTAGAAAGCAAACCAGATAAGCCCCTTGAAATTCTATTATCCAAAGTATTATTTCTCCCTTACTCATTCTAAGAACTAACAACCAGCTCTGATGTCTTCTCTTCCTTCTACTCCATGAGATGTCATCATGTCTCTTTCGCCAGACAGACCCCTAACCCTGCTTCTAGTTCCTAAAATGCCATAAATGTTCAATGCAAATAGGGCAGAAATCCATACCCTCCATCTCCTGAGTGCTCTTACATCTAGCATAAAAGATCACATTTACACATTTTTTCTCCCTCTTCTGAAGAACAGGGCAGCTTCAGCGATAAAGCTAATGCAAGAATAAGTAACAATTATGACATCCACCAGGGTATCAGAGACTCTCCCAGAAGGCCACTGGAGCTGAGTCTCACACATCCTTGGTGAGTGCCCTAAATTCAAATTTCTCCAAGTGGGAAGCTGGAGCCAGAGCTCCAGCGATCAAATTGTAGGTGAAAATTTAGGCATCTTCAAAAAGCAGCAGAAGATAAAAGTGGGGTCATAATGGCTGAAGTTTTAGACCTGGGTGCTTATAGGCGGTATTTAGCACATACGATGAGGGACTTGGCTGTCCAGTTTATTTATTTGCATGTGTGGAGGGGGGTGATGTTGCATATGCGGATGCTTCAGTTTTTTTCTGTGAAGTGAATACTCTACACAGCTGTTGCCCAGATGCCCTGCTAACTTCCAAGGGATGTTGATGCAAAAATTCACAGAGGAGCATGAGGCACAAACGCTTAGCAATGAACTGAAGAACAGAAAGAGTAAAGAAAGCCGAGGAATAGGTGCTCCTGATCACCTTTAGATTGGTGTAGGTGATAGACAGTCCGTGCTTTCTCAGCCCTTCGTCTGGCATCAGTGGCCATGGAGGAGAGACAGTGGAAAGAATCATAGAAACCATAGAATACCAGGTTGGAAGGGACCTCTAGAATCACCCGGTCCAACCTTTCTTAGACAAGAAGGCCCAGAACCTTGTCCAGCTGACTCTTAAAAGTATCCAAAGAAATGTCTTCCCTGTCATGTCTTCCCTGCTATTGGCTGAATAGTAGTATTCAATTTTCATTCTAACTTACTATAATTGGGCACAAAGGTGTGATGCATGGTTGCTACCTTTATACTTAACCCTTGAAAAAGCAACAATGTCTGTAGGTAGGGCACATAATTTACTCTAGGGCAAAGGGAAGAAGAAGGAAGGACCATGGCTATGCTCTGGTTGTGTGCCCCTAAGCTGGGAGCACCACACCCTACCTCGGTGTAGTTTCGACGTTCAGCACTCAAGTTGTCATTGCTTCTCAAATGTTTTTTTCTTTCACTACCTGCTTTGAGAACCCTTTTGAGAACCAATCTTTCAATGACTCAATTCTCCCTTGTGAGCTAGGGTCCTGTCTCTAGAAAAGAGTGTAGGTTTCTTAAGATAGTCCTGTGAAAAAAAAGCATTTATCACATATTTCTGCAATTTCTCGTGCATCTCTGATGAACTCATATGTCTTCTGCTCACTAATCCATCTCCTTAGGGCAGCTTTCAGCATGCCAGACCTCTGGGGAGTTTTCTGCAGCTGCCATATGTGGAAAAAAAAAAAAAAATTGAAATAATTTACCTCTAAAATGTTCTCTCCTTTTGCCTCTCAGTGTAAAGCTTACCCAAAATGCAGCAGTGGCCATTCACATGTTGATGACAAATACAAAAGCTATATCTGACAGAGTTCAAGAGACTAACAAGGGAGAATGATGCAGATAATTTGCTTCCAGTCCTGGGCACACCTGAGAAGTTAGTTCTTAAAACTGAAAGATGTTTAGGTCTCTTTTTTTCTTTTTTGTGTCTTACTGAATTCTAAATAACTGACTTAATAAAAATTAAGTAAGTTTATAAACCCTATAAAACCTTAGGTTTATAGGGTTAGTGATGCAACTAAGAAGCAATTGTAATGTAAGAAATCCAATTATATGACTATAAGTGAATGCATTCAAAACTACAATATTTCTAAACAACATTTTCAGTAATTCTCCAGCTAATATAGAATATTTTTTGATAAATTAAATATAAATTTAATATAAATATATAAATACATATAAATATATAAATACATAAATATAAAAATAAATTAAATATAAATCTCTGGAACTTTCTGATTGATTTGCAGCCAGCTGGCATCACAGCCATCTCCAACTCATCAGAGCAATCTTTCTTAACAGCTCACCATGCAAGCTTTGAACATTAAAATAAGCTCTTTCTTCAGTTTCAGGGCATAAAATTAACATAATCTGGATCGTAGCCTACCACCAAATTCTCATTTTCATTAAGATTTTATATTACACTCTAAAATTTTATCTGTGTCATGATTAGGCATCATATTGACAGTCAATAAAAATGAAAGATAAAATACCTAAAGGCATTTATTCATATAAGTATTGTGGATCCAAATTGGTAATCCCCATGGAAGAAAATAGGAAGTTTCCCTGAGCAATAATTTGCATAGGAGACATATTTGTCCTTGAGATTTTGGTCTGTCATGACACACTGATTTAGCTTGACAGGTCACACTCTTGTCACACTGTCATTGTCTTTAAAGAAAAATTCGCACTGACAAGTGCAGAGAAATAAGGTAATGCAGAGAACAGATCACATTTGAGGGAACTTAGTTTCATAACGAAAAGAAAGAATGTGTTGAGGCTACTGTGATGAAAGGTTTCCTTGTGCACTGTGTCCTACTTTGAGGACTATGAGCACTGAAGTGGCATCTGCAATCTCAGATTCTTAATCCAACTAAAGACTTGCTGTTTTTCAGCAACTGAAGATCATTGACAGGCTAGAGAAATCCTCTTTGGTGCCTTCCTCTGTGTCTTGCCCAATGTCTTTTTGCCCAATATATGTGAAGAAACAATTTCAACGCAAGTAAGAAACCTGAGATTCTTTTGGTTCCTCTTCTGCTCTGCCTTTTATATCAAGGCTGGAAAACTTCAAATAAAATTTAGCTAACATTTGAATCGCTGAATTAATATCTAGGCTTTCTGTCTTGGTAAAAACATGCTTCCTTTCACCTACTGATGAATTCCTGCTCTAGTTTATGTACTTCTTAAATCAGTCTAAATTACAATCTCTGCTTTCCTGATAAACCTTTCAATCCTCTATCTGTTAGAGAGCTTTCAATTGCATTGCAAAATGTCCTGGGTTCAGCATTGAATTTTTGTTTCTCTATGTATGCTAGGTAGAAATAGAAACCAAGATAATACTTCTTGAGATGTGGTATTAATATGATAAGGACAATGACCTTAAAAGTAGCCACAAATGATAGATAAGAGATTATGTGATTTTAGGAGCTTCTTGAAATTTTGCAGCTTGCTATAATGTCATACATTTCAATAGCACAAGCAATTAGATTCTTAAACAGCATTGGTAAATAAAATAAATATTAAAAACACACTACATTTAGTAGTATTGAGTTTGCAAGTGTAGCTATTACAACAGCACACATATTTGCCAATCAAAAACACGTTTGTGCTAGAAAGGCAGAGAATGAGAGAAAATCCATGATTCAAAGAAATTCCAACCCAAATGGCCAAGATGTGTCATTTTTCCCTGTTTTTTTCTGCTTCATTATGTAGCAATCTGGAAAAGTTCATAGAAATTGCACCCACTTTGGAATCACAAAATAATAAATAAACTACAGGAAGACTGATGAGGCTGATGTTTGAGTACAGAAGCAGGAAAAAATGCAACATATTTGAAATACTGTTGAATTAACATTATAAGAAGTCAATCTCTTGCTGTGTTTAATATTTGCATGTTGAAATAATATGCAAACTATTTGCACAAACTTTCAGTTTGTTTCCTTCTGTTTTCTACAGAGTTTGAATAATTTATACCTCAGTGTGTAGCAATAAATCTGCATCACTTCTAACAAAAAGCTACATAAATATAACCAAATACCCAGTTCCTAACACATGGCTTTGCATCATTACAAAGCAGGACAGCATCAATAAATTTTTAAGAAAATTAGTAGGTGATTGCCATGCACAAGAGTTTTTTATCATGTTGCAAGTAGCAATAAAGATGAAAAAACTGTTGTGATATTTTAAGGTATGAGAAGGCAAAACTAGAAGCTGGCGTTGAATTTATTCAGGGCCTCTTGTTAGTGGACTGAGAAAATAACAACACCCCATGAGCCCACCTCTTTACACGCACACTCCCACTCACAGCTGAAACTCCCCTTGAAAATAGCAGTGCACACCTCAGACTCTAACCAGTATTTAGGTTTTGCAGTCATGGCCCATGCCCATTTCTAACCTTTGTTGTTATTAGCCCCCATTAAAATGTTGTTAATTAAATCTTCACTGCTATGAGGAAAAGTCCTCTGTAACAGTTCATATGTTTAAATTTCATTAACTGAATTTGAATGGTCAGGAACCCACATGTCCTACAGTGTCTCATTTGGTGCACTTGCAGCCTCTGATGCAGGATACCTCCTTACCAAGGGCTGCTTACCACTCTGTTCTGTGTTGGGGGACAGTAAACAGTTCAAACAGACACACTTCCTCCACAACATGAAGGACAGCCACCATATATTCAGATAGGCTTCTGTAACCTCCCTTCTGTTTCTTCACTTATCCCTGTGTGCTGCTATGCAGCAACTCTAGAGGAACTACCTAGTGCAGCCTCAGCTCAAGGTACGAGAAATAAAGCAGCAGTCATTGTTGGCACATGCAATTTGTAAAGTTGTTTTGCTAATAATTTACCAACTTTAATTCTGACTTGAGAGTAATTCCTATGGCTAATACAAATATTACCATGATTTTTCAAATACATTACTAGTTCAGTACTCCTCTGGAACACGAAATGTAGAATAGAATTTTCTCCTGAAAAAACACAGGTTGTAAAGCTGGTGCAGTAATGTCTCATTTATTTTTTCCAAATAGTCCATGAAAGAAAGATGTTTCAGGAGATAATTTAGAATCACACCACTGCTTAGTCGCCTTGTTGGGATATCTCAGTGACCATTTCTGTTTCCAGTTACAGAGTGATAGCACTTTGAACTTACGAAAGCAAGTTTCTTTAAATACATGAAAGAATTCATTTCTAACTCTGTAATGCTGAAGTGCGTTATGGAAATTAGGTAAATCACAGTAAGTAATTATGATCACAGCCTGAATGTCCACATGGGCATAAAACATAAAACATCAAGTTTACAAACCCATTGGAAAGATTTCTTTCCATTGCCATACTCTTCTTTAAAGCATCTTTGATTTGGCATTATGTTAAACAGAATTAAATATCAATGCTGATAATTGTGTCACCAACGGAATTTAAACAAATATAGTTTATTTCCAGCACAGAATTAAATTGCTATTTTAGAGAGACATATCCATCTTGGATCCATTTATCAAAAGTAATTGTCTAGGAAACCAGCTGAAATTAAATTAATGCCACACACTTTATAGATACTGGCTAATATCCAGAGTGCTAAAAGGGCAATGCAGAATTGTAAAGGCACAGGCAGATTGTTTATATGTGCTGGCTGAAATCCAAAATGGTTACAGTAAGTAGGAGAATAAAACATTACTAACAGGGCCCTCTACTCTTCACTTTAGGCCAGCAAGTATAATGCTTTAGCTGGGAATAGGTGATAATTATGAAACATAGGCACATTAACCTCCAGGCATAGATCCCTCATGATCCTAAGCACTCGTATCTGGCAGACACAGGAGGAGAAAGAGAAACAGGTGTAGACACACTGACAGTCTCACAAATGGACCAAAGCAACAGTGGTTTGGCTCTCCTCCATGCAGCGTAACTCTCAGCTGAGCAAGGTGTTGATGGCTTTTCAAGGGTGCTGTGCAAAATTATTTTACAAAATTAAAGGCTGAGTGTGTTGGCCTCTAACACATTCCCAGTCCTCAGCAGGAGCCAGGAGATGCTGCATATCAAAAAGGTAGCCAGTCTGATAGTCGGCCTTTGAGAGAAATGGCACTTAGGAGGAATACACATGCAACCTGCGAGGTCTAGAAAAAGCTTTCTGCAGCCTGAAGAGCTTTTCAAGACCTTTTATGCCTCCCCAGCCATCTTCTTTATGTAACAGAAACGTAGCAAGGTCATGGACCTCATCTGGCATTTTCTAAATTAATATTTGTTAGAAAAAATAAGCCAAGTCCCCAAATGCAAGGCTTTATCCAGTTTTGTGGCTATGCAGTACTGACAGTGCACACTGAAAGCAGAATGGGAAGCGTAGGCTGCTTTCCAAAGGAGGGAAAGACATGTCGTAAGACATGCCTATGGCAAGGAGGTTGGAACTAGATGTTAAGCTCCAGCTTAAAGTCTTTTCCAATCCTAACTATTCTATGATTCTATGTCAAGATTCTTGAGATCTGTATCGGCGTCTTCGAGAGGTCATCCCAAACTCCAGCTGAGTACATAACTCACAGAAATTACTTTGATTTGAAAGTTGTTAATTTATTTTTTGTATTTATTTGCCATTGGAAATTATTCCCCAAAAGATTAATAATAGATTTGGCCCAGAGAAGCAGAATCAACATCCCATGGAAAATGTTGAGAGACTGGAAAAAAGTTTTTATTGATTCACAATAAACAAAACAAAACAGAAAAACCCAGGCGTTGTTCATGGGATAGGAATTCTAAAATATTCCATTTTGGGAGTTCAGTGGCTTGCTTCCTTCCCAGCTTGAAAGTGTCTTCATTTCTGCTTTGTTAATACAGGAAGAAAACCACAATAATTTAAATTAAAAAAAAAAAAAAAAAAAAAGCTCTTTACAGATTCCATTGTCTATAAGCCCCTAACCTTTGCCTTCCTCATC
>JBCJKH010025204.1:18448-42637 GCA_039877255.1 Loriculus beryllinus | reverse complement strand
CCAGTTACACTTTGTACTGCTGATCACAAACTGTGAGACTAGGGGTCCAGCTACTTGTCACCCACATGATCTAGATCATCTGGTTTGGCTATAAGAATGCTATAGGAGACCAAGTCAAGCACAAGCCTGCTTGTTCTGTCTCCTTCCCTAACAACCACCAGAGAACAGCCCATTAGTTATGGTATCTGTGAATGACCCAAGTTCAAGATCTTGCCCACATTCCTATGGCATAAGCAACGGTAGACCTTTCTCACCTGTGACTCATCTTCTTCAATTTTATATAAATTAATAACTTTATGTCAGCACAGATAATTGAGCCAGGACCTCCACTGATCTGTGCCATAAGCACTATGCTGCAAAGTCAATCACTGTAGACCTTCCAGTTCTGTAAGGTACTCCATACTGTATCCATAATTCATTGAATGAAAATAACCTGCAGTTCTTCTGCAGTGTTTGAATAGGAAATATGAAAATAGCAAAGAAAAATAAATTGACTCTGCAGCCTTGTTTAGTTGTGATTTGTCTCGGTAAGTTGTTGATGTGTATTCAGTCAAGTTCAATGAGTTGATATAGTTTGAACTAAATGGTTTTATACCAGCCTGAGGTGGTGCATATTCCTTTAAAAAAATATGGGGTAAAGGAGAGATACAGGGCAAGATAACAGGGGAGCGGCAGGTCTGTTCCACCCTTCCCACTATGATTACTTCCTATGTAGAGCAGGAGATGGGGCCATGCTGGTGGAGCAGCTAAATAACCCACAACTGAGATCAAATATAAGGCAAAGAAGGGGTAAGGAGACACACAAGATGGGTCACTGCTGTTACTGCTGCAGGAGATAGAGGAGTACACAAAAAATGTCTAGGGCTGCTGAATCAGAAGTTGTTTTTCACTCTGACTTCTGAGTCTTATTCTTGCCTGCAGCAATGGAGACCTGTATTTAAACTGTCATTACCTATCCAGGATTACAAATATGACTCAGGTAAATGAGGGCAAGTGCATGCAGGTCTACTGCAGAGATGTACACACAAGAAAATTAATCTGCATGGGGTTTTATTCCTAAGAAAACAGAAGAGTTTAGAGTTAAAAATAGGCATCCCTTTTTTATATCCTTTGCCCCAATTCCTGTCAATAGAGGAAAAATAAAATCCCAGATAACAAATGCCTATATGTAAAAAATTGCTTACTTACTTATTTCTTCTAGCAAACATTTAAAAGGCTGTAACAGATTTCTTTTCCTATGATCACGGTAATTTGCCTGGACGAGCTAATTTGGCCAGATACATAGTTTTACTGGTTTTCACTATTGACTGATAAAGTAAGTCACTCATAAAAACAAACAAATAAACAAGTTCTGAAGTACTGATTTAAAGGATTTTGACCTAAAAAAGCCTGAGGGGCTTTAGATTATAAGGAGTCTACCATGATTCTGCATCTAGAAAACCTAGAAAAACTCACTAGAGTCTCCTCTTAACTGGAACTTTTTGTACCACATCAAACCCTAGAAACAGTTCTCACTGGCTAGCAGAAATAATTAAGCTTAGCATGTATTGTAAGCAGTGCTGTGTGTTTTCAAAGTAAAGCGTAACTTTAAAGATGTGGGGTTTGAGCATCCCTGACCCTCCTCCCCAGACCATTTGAAACCCTTGTGATAGGTGTTTGTCACCCTTTGAAAACTCTGGTAGCAGCTCTGTAACGTGGGATCTATAGCTGTTGCAGGTATTTGAAGACCAGAAGATGGACATGGCAAAGCTCAGAGATTTTGGTGAGGAAAAGACAACATAAGTAGTAACATAGCAGCGAAGTAACATAGCGGGGAAGCCAGAGTTACGATTCTGAATTCCCCAGTGCTGTGTTCCAGTACACTACATGATACTGGCTTTCCAGAATAGAACATATGAAAGGCATACTGGCCCTAAAATAGTGCCATTTATTCCATGGGACATTTCACCTACAGCTCTTTCTGAAGAAGTTAGTATGGCTGTAGTGTGGTGGCAGATGTGGCAGCTGTTGGGTACACATCTCTGCACATTAGTACCAGTCAGGGCAGGTGGCTGGCACAGAGCATCCTGGGGGCAATCTTTCCCTGTTTTAAAAACTACAGCACACAACACCTCTATCTTATAAATGAACTGAAACTATAGCCAAAATTAGCTCTATTAAACACCTGAATGAAGCTTCTTGTACTGACAGCAATATTAGTAATGGGTTTGAGTCTCCAAGTGAGCAGGGCAAAGGCTGGTGCTTGTCCCTTGCAGCCCTGGCTGTGACATGGGTGCTGGTCTGGAGGAGCGAGCAGTTGTTCCTCAGCCGCTGCACTGCACAGTGCCACTGGACACGTAATCCAGCTGAAATGCACGTTCTTGCCAAAAGGGCTGGGTTTGTCCTGGCCACTTCTCTCCCTTGGATTGAGTCTGGTAAACATGCAGCTGCAGCATGACCTGGATCAGGTCATTCACCCAAAAGAAAACAAATTAATGCTTGCATGGTTTTATTACAAAGGAGGTGGTAAGAATATGCAGTTGAGGGATCCTTTTAATGTCAATCAGCAGCATTACTGAATTAAAAGCAAAATAAGACTGTAGCTACAAAAGCAATGTAGACAGAGGCAAAAATCAACTCAGTGTATTAGATTTGTTTGCACATTCCTAATGTGTCCTTATGTTATAACTCAGCAGAATTACTTTAAATAAACATTTTGAAATATCTTAGTTGGAAATCTAATTAAAACATAGCAAGGTTACGCACATAACGGATTTAATTTTCTTTCCACATTTATGTACAAGAATACAGAATAAAGTTCTGCTTTCATTTGCCTGGATTGTGCTGACTTTATTATCTATGGTACACTCATGTTTGCAACTCCTTTCATTACTACTGCAAAGCGGTGTTATTAAACAGGGTCTCTCATTCTTAACAAAAGTTCCCTAGAAACTGGCAGGGTTGAAGGATTTAAAGGTCTAATTCTGAAATGCAGATCATATCTTTTTATTAAGAATTTCTTCATGGATATTGGAAATGTAAAGTTGACATTTCAAGAGAGATCAGTGCAAGCAAAGCACACAGTGCTTAGGCAGACAAATGCCAGATTCTCTTGGCATTATTCATAAAGAAAAATATTGGGAGCTCATGTGAATCAGCAGGTAGGAGGTTGCAATGTGCCAGTAATATCATAGTGCTCGTGAGCATGCTTGGGAAATGCAGAGACTCAAAACAGGTCTAAGCTCTTGATTTAGTTGCTTATCTTTCTACTAGTCTGATTTTCTCCTTTATTTGCTTTACTTTCTTGCCTTATCACTCTCTACCATAAGAAATAGCAACACAGATTTTGGCCCTGTATTTTGCATCTGCCTACAGAGATAACTTTCTGTAATTGCAGTTTTCATTTTGGTATTTTCCCCTTCCTTATCACACTACACACAAGCTACCTCTTCCAAATCTCCTTGCAGAGTATGCTAACAATGTGCTTCTGCCTGTTTGACAGAACTCTAGCGTGCATAAGATCACTGATCAATAAAAAGAATCTGTCTAAACAAAATCTTCATATTTATTTTTAGTTTATGTACATTTCAATTTCAGTGTTTATGCAATTTTTAACTTGATTGCACAGAGGTTGTTTATAAAGTTGCTTCTTTCACCCTTTTTTCTTCTGCTCCAACCTCCCTACTCTGTAAAGAAAATTAAATGAAAATATGCCCATAAGCTGATCATTTATAAAAAACACAGGTTTGGAATGTTTTCATTATATATCTGCTGTAGCTAAAAATACACATTTTTATACTTGGGAGCCTACTTTGTCGCACATTTACAAAGCAACAAGATGAACACTCGGCTGCAGACACACTCAGGAGCAAAAATAACACGTTCCTGAATTGGTGTCGTTTGGGGAAGATGTAATACAAGTTCTCTGGCAGCTGGGAAAGCAGAACAGGGTGCAAGGCAACCCTGATGGAGCTTTCCTGACAGAGAGGAACTCAAGGTGAGCCTCTAGAAGTCCCTTTGGATGGCCATGTACTGCTCTGAGCAACAGCCTGACCCTATAGGGTCACTACAAGACAGGCAGCAGGAAAATTTCCTCCTTTTCTAGGGTTAGAGATTTACTTGATTCAAGGTGCCCTCAGATCTTTTGGCTTTAGACAAGTGTGGTTTCTTGTCTATAGCTTGCTCATGTGCCCTTGCCCTAAAGCAGTACAAGATGCGATCAAACCCATGGGAGTATGGCTGCTTGTATGAACAACACTCTGTCATGTTCTACTTTTGAGCATGTCCTCCCATAATATTATTCATTCAGGCACTGTAATAATAAATACAGACTTAAAGCTCACAGAAGGCAAACTGAATTAAGGATTCTAGTCTGTCCTGTACATGTTCTAAGACACTTGCAGTAAGCCATGAGTCAGCATACAAACACAGCATATATGCTCGATATGCCCTGAATAACTCTTCTACGTGTCACAAAGAAGATGAAACATATTTATGTCGACCGTGCACGTGAGAATTTTGGAAGTGTTCCAGCAGCAAGGCATCTGTCAGTCATCTGTTTCTTCTTCTCTCCTGCAAAGCTTATTGGCAGTTCCACCTGTGAATTTCCCAGCTCAAACCCATGCAGGAGATCCTGCACGGACACCCTATGGACATCCAAGGACAGTGTTTGGAGGTGTATGCCAGGGGACTCTTAGCACCTTATCAGCTTGACCCTGGGATAAACTGTGTGGCAGTTTATTGTGGGGCACTGTGGTTGTCCCCATTGAGCTTTTGGGTATCACAGTAATTGAAAGGCCTTTGGCTGTGCATGCTCCTCCTTTCTGACCATTGTAACTATGGCCAGGTGTGGAGCTGGCATACAAAGATAGTTCCACAGTGGGTTGTGCCATCCTTGCAGCACAGCATAGACGCAGTGTAGGAGACATTTGTGGGGTATTACAAAATTGCTTGTGACCCGAGACAGGAATGGTGAGATCATGAGCATGGAATACTGACGGGACTGCTGGGGTGGCAGCTGCTGCCTGTTGCAATCTCTGTGGCACAGCTGCATGCAGACAGGAATGTCTGGCACAGAGAGAGTACACCAGTGAGGGGATTACACTGTCATGGAGATTACGACAACCAGGAATGCATCAAGTAGTTTTTCATAAGGCTCTTGAGGTTAGCTAGAGGCAACCGTGCAGGTGCAGGTTTCGAACATTAGCCCAGCCCAGCAGTTAGGTGCCATCACTGAACTGTGAGAGGCTAAAGAGTAACTTTGGTTACTTTTTAGGGTGAGTGCCTTGATACTAGAAGTCAATAAGCAGTGTCCCTGTGGGGATTTGAGAGGACCCATGGATGATGAACATGTCTAGTATGTAAGACAGTGTTTGCCTTAAGAAGAGTTAGTTTAGCTGAGTTGGGCTGGTGGTGGCATTGTTTGCCTTGAGGAGAGTATCATAGAATGGATTGCAGACATAAGGTGACCCCAGAAGCAGGTAGGAGAGGATCTGCTGGCAATGTGCCCGGTGCTGACATGACCAGGAGGTCTGGCATTTGCCTGCCTGAGAAGAAGGAATCTCCTTTTGCTCTGAAGAGAATAATTAGCTTTTCAGTCTCAGTGCTTGTGGTTATCTGCTGCCAATGTGTATGAAACTGCATCCTGGAGTGACAGCAGCTAGAGAAAGAAGATCGCATCACCTGTTTGGTTCATAGAGCACACATTTGGCTAACTGAGGGCTAGATGGTGGTGCCTACAAAGCCTTTTAGGTGTGCTCAGCATCTTAGAATGCACTCAGAAAGTGTGATTTTCATCAGTTGTAGCTGCTCAGTACCACTACAGTGGGGAGTGCAGTGCTGTGTGATGTTGCAGTTGTATATTTTGACACCAATTACGTGTCCCTATACAAGACTGAACTATGACTAACAGCTCTAGATACAGGTCTGTGCCTCTTCTCTCTTAACTAAACTTTCAGAAATTGGTGCTATTCTGGGTCATAACATCTGATTAAAAAGTAAGTAAGCATTAAAATACCAGCATTTCAAGTGTTCTCGTAGCAATTAAGTGGCATGGAATAGTCAAGAAAATAGGGTGGTGCAGTGTTTTTTGTAAGCTGTGCATCAAGCAGTGGGTGATAATGGAAGTTGTGTCTCCAGCAGGGATCCTGCCATCAAACACACTGTCGGTAGAGCCAAGAGCTCCACATAAAAGCCTGGCCTAATTTGTCTGATCAAAGCTTTTTGTCAGATTCCAGTGCAAACTTTCTCCACCTAGGCTCTTTATAGGACAATGTGTGTGTGGTGGGAGGAGTGTTCAAGAGCCTGTTCAGTGAGTGCTGAGTGCTGTTTGTTTAATGCCAAACCTCCTGAGTAGGGGTTAGATGTACTTGCCAATGTCAAATATCTTAATATTAGCCTTAAATGCTGTGATAATGCTCTTCTCAGATGCAATGTCAAAGTTAGGCAGTGTGTAAGTACATCAAGGCTTGTGGCTTAGGGTGTCTTATTGATGAATATCATTGTATTGCATATTAACTGCCTCAGCAGGGTCCTTATTAAAAATTTAACTTGTGATTTCTGCAGTAAACATGATGATGTTTGCTTAGCAATAGATAACAAGAGCTAGTTCATGAACACCAGACCCAGTGAAGGCTTCTTTGTGGTGAGTTTGCATGGCAGGGTTGAGCTTTGTGCAGATTTTCTTTGGCTTAATAAGGATTGAATTTGTGCTGAAGTCTTTTCTTTAGTGAGCCACTAAGAGGCTCTCTTTCCATTACCCTGCTGCTTATTTTCACAAAACTTGTAAGGGTTTAATGCCTTTGAGCCATCTGTCTCCCTTTCAAATCAGCCAATTTGTTCAAAAGTTGTTGGGGGAGGCAATGAGGAGCCTGATACAGACAGACAGACTGACCAACCAACGTGCAAAGCATGGTTGTTTGTGTAGCGTTTCCTTAGGAAATCAGGCTAAATATACATTGCACAAACAAATTCTTAGAAGAGGTCTTTGTGGACTAGATCTTTTACGTATAATTTTCTGCAAGTTTTAAATTAAAAATTGGCTTACAGTAATAGCTAGGAGAGAATTTCAGCTCATAAATGGGTACCTTCCTCTAGTTCTCGAATGTAGCATGAGAGAAAGCCTCTAACATAGCAGTGGTATTTGTTTGAGAAAAGCCTACTCAGTTAAAGGAGTCATCCAGCTCGTGGCAGTGGGATGTGCTTGGAAACCTGCAGCTAATGGACATGGACATCTGACTTGTCTGTTCACACACCTCTTTTGCAATGCTGTTACTTACATTTCATGGTGTCATAGCTATCCAGGATGTACTCGGGGTGTTCAAATCTGCTCAGAGTGAATAAGTCTTTTAAATCAGCCCTTGTCAGTTCAGGGTACAGTGTTATTTGCATTGCAGCCGCAGCACCATTGCTCCAGGCTTTCAACAGACATTTGACAAAATAAATTTACTGCCTCAAAATGCTTACAGTGGTGGCTCTAACCCTTATCTTTATGCACCGTGTGTAATTCCACCCAAACAAAGGAGGTTATGTTGAGCAACTGGGTGAGTCACTGTGGGATAGAAACTGAGTGTAGGCTTAGGGACAACAGTTGGCTACAACAGATGGGAGGAGCACATGCTAAGAAAGATATTGACTATCAGAAATTTAAAACATAGCAAGGCCAGAGGCACATGAAATGTACATATGGCTTGTGATATGTACATGTACAATGTTTCTTCCCTACTCAGTAATTGAAAAATTTAAAACATTGTCTGGTGGGAAATTAATGGTTTTGGCATTAAAAAGTGGTATATAATTGCATTAGATGGTAAAATAAGGCTATCATATAACATTTGCCTGTACTTTGCCCTATAACAGGGACAAACATATTCTTAGGTCATAAATACCAATGAAACCTAGTCATAATTGTTCAGTTGCTTCATTATATTACTGTAATGCAGCAGGGGAGTCTTCATGGCTGTATGGAAAGCCCGAGCCCAGACCTGACTGGGAATGCCTAGGCCTGCCTGACAATGACACTTGTACAGGTCACCAAGTGGCACTGTTACTGCTCTTGGGCTTATAAAACAGAAAATCAGAAGTTACGTCCTGTATGCTTTTCATGTGGATGTGGCTACCATAGCAAATACACTGTATGTGGAGCATCTGATGTCGCTGGTCAGAGGCTGAATTAAAGTGGGGCTTCTTTGCCACTGGTCACCCATGTCAGGACCTGAGGGGTCAGTGCATGAAGCAGCACCACACTGTACACTTTAAACCCTTTGGGATGCTTACCCATTTGTTACCTCTATACTTGCTGATTTATTAAGTAATGATACAATATAGTGGAATGGATACAGTGATTTCAGCATTATGTCCATTTTGCAACAGTTTAATGCCTTATCACTGTATCATTGAAAAGCTGAATCAGGACCAGAGGTACTGAGTGTATTTACCTGAGTGCAGTGTCTCAGGCATAGGTAGCCCAGCATGTCAAGTACATATGTCTCTTCCCTATTCCTGCAATGAGGAGGTTCTTTCATTTGGTGGCAATAGCTTAATAGGATTGCGAAAGCTGTACATGCCAGTCGTCCCACTGCAGGGTGATTTCTAATGACCTGCCTGTGTTGTGCCTCATTCATAGAAGAAGCTGTCACACAGCTCATCAGAGTGAATTTAGCCCCATTTGTACTTGTCTGTCAAGTGTTTGAGCTCTTGTTTTAGCAACTCACTTATCACGGTGAGGAGGTACTAAAGATTATTGTTGTCCTGTCTTTTTTAATTATAGCAGGACAGTACTTTAAAAATGGTGACAGAAGTAAACAAGTATCAGAATAGAAAATGAAGGACTTTATTATACCAGAGCTAATACTTAGGATCCCACAGATCAGTTCTTTGGTAGCAATAACATGTTACTGCTGAGGACCTGCATTAGCAATAGTCTTGTTTCCAAGGCTTTGATATATATATCCAGGTTTTTCTATCTTATTAATATTCACAGGATGAGACAAATATAACCATGAATATCTATCCAGCAACAGACTATTTGGGAAAGACACAAAAGTATTGATTTCTATTTTACAGTGGTCAGTGATCACTAATTTCCCCACACCAACTGCCGTAGTTAAGGCGCTCCCGAGTGTGAAGATATGATAACATACCACGCAGTCAGGGCTTTGATGTGCAATGAATAAAACCAGATTTTTCACCCCAGCTCCCACTTTTTAGGGAAAGTAAAGACTTTCCTTGTCTTCAAATATCATACACATGTATCAGGATGGGACCTGAATTATTGAAGCCTTGGGTAATTAATATGGTCTGAAATGATGTGGTGGCTGAGCACCTTTATGGGGCTTTGTGTCCCCAGGATCCAGATGCTGCTCAGACCATCCACCCCTCGGGATGATACAAGTGCTCAGGGGTCCTGAGCAGAGCCAGCGGTGGTCACAGCTCTAGCAGAGAAGCTGTGGTCTTAACTGAGTGTCTTAGACTCTAGTTACTTGCTGTGGATACTCTGTGTTACTAGAATTTCCCACACTGACCTCAGTGAGAAAATCAGGCTGCTCAATGCCATTCTGCAGTAATTTTATTTCTCCTTTCATTTATTCACATCTCTGAAATTAGATTTTCTTCTCACTTTGTATGTTCCTTAGAGCTCAATGAGATCTGTGAAAGATTTTTCTAATACTGAGAATTTACAGATCCTTTTGGATGTGGGTCCCAGAAAAAATCATCTCGTGTGTGTCTGATTTGAGAACAGGTAAACTGAATTTACATTTGCATGCATGCAGATCAGCTCTAGGCTGAGATTAAGCCCAGAAATCATCAACCCCAAAGGCACTAGTTTGACAGAACTTCTAGGAAATGTAAATGAGGGTTAAGAACTGAATTTGTTGTTGAGCAGTTATCTTCAAAGGAATTAATACTAACTAATCTTTTGCACAAAGTGATGAAGTTCTCTTGCATGGGAGAGACAGGCTGCAAAATATTCCAATAGCTGCAGCTGTCTTCAGCAATGGAAAAAAGGGCTGAGAATAGGCAGGACAAGAATGTGGGGCACTGGCTGGAGACTCAGGCTTTGTAGAAGTCTTGCAGCCAAAACTACTGAGTGCAGCAATGCCTGGCTGGAAGGAATGCATGAGCAGGATGGGGGTGGTTCTTCACCTTTGGAGGCTGAGGATGTTGTTCTCTGACACCTTTGCCCCTCCCAGGATGATTCAACTCAGGTTTGAGCAAGTAGTGTCAGTGCCCAGATTCATGCACAGACTCAAGTCCAAGTCTTTCTCAACCACCCAGCTGAGCTGTTGGTGTGTAAAATGACAGGCTGGGGTTTCTGCCTTGCAGTACATTATTAGAAAAGAAGGGAGTGTCCTGCTTTCAAGAAGAGAGAGGCTTCCTTCATATTCTACTCTCACTGATGATTTATTACATCCAAAGAAATGCTTTTTCTTCTTAAGCTTCAGTTTTGGAAAAAATAAGAAGATGAATTTCCAAAGCCAATGTAGTCGTTGTGGTGCACAGTTTCAATAAAATAACAATGCTAGGGACATCACTCTGCAAGAAGTACTACAAATTTGAAAGACTAGGAGTAAATCTTGTTGAAGTTTTATTTGAGTTTTATGATTAAAAAGTTCTAAATGTGTATAAAAAGGCAGGAATCCAAAATGAAATCGTTATATGTCATTTAAATGACAGTAGTATGAGTTAAATTTGTGCTTGCCTTTTAGAGATAATAGTCCTGCTTCTTGCAAATTAGTTAATAAAATCATATTATTAAAGAGCTAATGAAGTTTGAAACAGCTTTCTTGTCACAATAAGGAGAAAACTAAATTTTGCTCTTAGTTTCATTTTACTGGGTTCATCAGTGATTGGGAAGTTGAAAACAAGCTGGTATCCTGCTGTATACCTATTCTGGGAATACAGTTGAGTACTCAGAATATGACAGACTGTTATTTATCACCAGAGGAAGAAAAGTGTATCACTGAACTGCAATTTACTGGACGCAAAATAGTACTTTTGCTTAGTTTCAGTGTCTGTGGTTTTGGTCTCAGTGCTGCCCCCTTTCCTAAGCATCTGGCATTCAATGATTTGTATGTTTCAATTAAGTTGCTATAAAAAATGAGTAGCTTCAGGGCACTGGTTTATTACTGGTATCCAACTCTGTTTCCATTTTCTAAATGACATTCTAAAAGCTTCTATTCTGAGCATAATCACCTTAGGGTATCCACCGAGCACAGCCCTAGATGATTCAATTATTGCTGAGTTCTCTTCTCTCCACAGAACATAGGGCTTTGCACATTAGCAGCATGTTTAGTGTTTCACAGTTGTTCTCTTCTCACTCATCAGGGTTTTCCTAGGAACACACTGGAAGAGTACAACTTGGCTACTGCTTCTTGAAAACACGTTATCTTTATGTCTCTCCTCACAGTAGTTGTCATATCCAGATGAGTGTGTTAAAGCTGATGGACTTATTTTTTATCCTGTTTCTTTACAACTGTACTTTCTTTTTCTAATAATGAAGCCTTTGCATACTTTTCATAAAGCTGAAATGCAGAATTTTACAGGACATGCTTTGTCCACGTGGATTGTCAGACAAAAATACGGTTTCCACAAAGTTTTCTTGGGAACAGGTGTCAGAGAATCAAAATCACCATCAACACATTGCTCTGTTTCCAAAACTGTCCCATGTTCCACAGAACATAAAATAGTCCAGACCAAAAGGTAAACTGTGAATTTCAGAGCTGCAGCAGGTCTGCAGGTTGGAGCTGTTAATAAATTTGCAGAGGTGTGCAAAGGTAATAAAAGGCTGAAAAGAAGGGAAACATCGAAGCTCACACACCCTTTCTGAAGGGCCAGCAGGAGGGAATGTGTTAGAAGTGCTGAACTTCAATATTTTTTTGTGCAATTTTCCAAATTGCCGTTTACCTTGTACCCCACATTTAATAGGCAACTTCTGGGTAACAAAACAATAGAATCATAGAATCATAAAGTAGTTAGGGTTGGAAAGGACCTTAAGATCATCTAGTTCCAACCTCCCCGCCATGGGCAGGGACACCTCACACTAAACTGTGCCACGCAAGGCTTCGTCCAACCTGGCCTTGAACATTGCCAGGGATGGAGCATTCACAACTTCCTTGGGCTGGCTGAACTACCATGTATTTGAGAATTTCCTTAGTCATGAGCAAAGATCAGAAATGTGCAGGTTAGCTGAAGTCCCTTATCAGTAGTAGTTATCGAAGATAAATTATGTGCACCCCTCTCTCCTGGCATCTCAGCTGCCGCAATTGCATTGCCAGTACTATTCTACCATATATCTGGATGTGTGCTTCTCCTTCCTGACTAATCTAGGTACAGATACTCAACACAAGTTTGAAATCTTTTTCCTTCCTGCTTTGCTACTCAGCACCTCAACCATCTCAGCTGCCGCAGCACTTCAGTCCAAACACACACCAGAGTATTACTGGGCACACTGATATTTCAGTCACTCAAAGATAAACTTCAGCTTTTTGGTGGAAAGAATGTGGAAGCAGAGATGGCCTTACTGAAGACCAGAAAAATCTGTATCTCCTTCTCTTTTCTAACCTGAAAATAGATTTCTATTTCTAAAAGAACACGAATGACATTCTAATTCCACAAGAACTGATGTTTGCATTCATTCAAGGTTGGCAACCTAAAGAAAAGTATTAGACCTTAACTTCTACTGCTTCTGCAATGCATATACTGTTGTAAAAAAAAAAAAAAAAAGGGATACAAGAGGAAGTCAAGGCATAAAATCTGAATCAAGGCTTTACGAAGGCTGTGTTAAAATCTTGCCATCTGTGAAGAGACGACGTTTAATATTTTTTCCATTTGCAATTCAATGAACTAGCATCAATGCAAATCTGATTAAATCAAAGGGGTAGTCACTTCCAATTATTTTTATTAATGACTACAACTATAATCACTGTAAACAGAGTTTCTGACACTTAATAGAAAGATTTGACCTTGTAAAGCTTAAACCCATTAGTTCATTTGGCCTGGCCTCCTGTCTACCTCATGGTTTGTGTTGACAACAGAATTTGGTTGTATGAAAACCATATGCTTAACTTTTAATTTGAATTTGTCTGTTCCCACATTCCAGACATTCTTGTTGTGCTCTCTTCCTGGAATGAAGAGATCTTCACTGTCAGGTACCACTGCACTCTGATAGAACTATTTCTCAAACTTCCTTTTTTAGATAGGCAAAATTACCACTGCTCACTATGCCATGTCTTTACCCGATACTTAAATAAATCTTGTGGCTGTTGTTTGAAACGGCTCATTTTCTTCAAAAAGGGTGTCAAAGCTGTCCCCAACATCCTTCCCTAATTATTATTTCCCTGACATATCTCCAGAGATCAGATTATACCATTATTTTTTCCACAGCATTACACAGCTATGTCTCCTCTCATAGATTTTTTTGGAATTGCTGCCTTCATGATCACAGCATCTTTTTGAAGGGTGCAGTCACTGAAGAAAGAATCAAGTTTTGCCTCCTAAGGGCAGGGGCTCTTTGTCCATATCTACACTGGTGAAGGGCAGATGAGAAGGTGCAGGAAAGTTACAGATTATATGGAAAGCTTGAAAATCCCTTTGTGGCTGTCATGAGGCAGGCTGCTGCATTTTGGACTTCGCAGTTCAGCACTGTTGAAATGGAGGAGCAGGAAACACGAGGGCATTTGTGTGGGAAGTGAATAGCGTGTGCCTCCCATTTTCCGGGATGGTAATGTTGGGTTTATTGCATATATGGATATGCAATGATACTGCCGTGATACTGGTTCTGTTATGTTTTTAGTATATTTCTAGTAACTTTCTTGAAAAATGGTACATTTTAAGTTGCAAATCTCTTTTCACATATGTTCCAGTCAGAGTCAGCCTCTTGAAAAGCCATTTAAAGAGCAAATTACAGGCCTCTGGAAGAAGAGACAGGAAAATCTTAAAAGTACTAAATTCAGCGATTTGGAATAAAGGAAGCTTAAAACAGACAACATCTGTTGTTTTCAATCTCATGGGATTTTCTGCTTTTTTTCCAAATCCCAGCCTTTAATGAAGAGCAATGTCGTGTTTAAAAAAGATGAAAAAAAAGAAAGGTTTATACAAAATTAGAAATATGTCTGGAAATCTGAAGTCCTTGAGTATGTGAGCCAGCCTCTGCTCCAGATATTTCTTTTCTAAGAGAGTGAAGTCCAAGTATCATCACAGCAGTTTTCAAATGCTACCATGTATTTAGTCAATCCACATTGGGTTGAATATTGGCTGAACAAAAAGGATTTCAGTTTGATTTTTGATAGCCAAAAGCAGCTGCAGAATTGGACCCAGGTTTTTTTGAAAGTTGGGAGGTCGCCACAATGCTAAGAGGAATTGCCATGGCATGTACAATAGCATAGGCTTCTAAGATAGTTGTAAGGTCACATAAATTTCAGGGAAATGCAGAACATTTCCAAGAATAACTAGTGTTATTAAGATATTGCTAGAAATAGTCTTTTACAATCAACGTGTTTTTTAATACTGAATTTCAGCATACTAAGTGGATGCATATGTAAATCACATTCTGTAAAAATAACTTGTATAAACTTTGTTTTATTACGGGTTTGGAAAGCTTTAAAGCAGTTCTGAGGTTGTCAACATGCTAGCGTCTTAACAATGTCATAGTTGGCACTGCAGGACTCTTCAAGTATCCTATGATTTCCACCTTCAGTGTTAGAAAAGGAAGTATAAAGGAAAGGATTCTGAAAATGGCTACAAGACTTTGCACTTTCTGCAAGTATAGGAGTATAGCCTTTTGGCAATGTAAGTTTGTCACATGCATCAACATATTTTTGTACGTTGGGCCATGAAGCCAGACTGTGAAACTGATGAATTATATAGTGGTCTGGAAACAAACTGACCTGCTATGCAGATTTCTGGCTTAATCATAGAATCATAGAATGGTTAGGGCTGGAAGGGACGAAGAGGTGAATGAAGTTGATTGTAAGATGTAAACGTGAGCTTTTCTGACATAAGTATATCCCTAAAAATTCTGTCCTGCTTGCTAGTAAAAATTCTGCCCCCTCAGCTATGTGAGGGAAAACCTGAAGGTGTTTTATTAGCAAGTGATCTTGACTGGAGAGATCTATCTTAAGTTAGTGCGATTACTTTGTCAGCACGTAGCATTGATCACAAGTGCCACCAAACCAACATCCCTTCCTCTGCTGCAAATACAGCTGCCACCCTTTTTTTTCAATCAGATGCGTCTTGTCTCTGTCTTTTGTACTGTTGCAACCTTTCAGCTTGTCTTTAGAGCCCTACTGCAGTCCTGTGTGCAGTTTTCTTTGTGCTCAAGGCACTGGCAAATCACGCATATACAATTTAAAATTCAAATTAACCTTAATAATCCTTCACCCTTTGCAGTCCAGAGGTACTCAGCTATGATGCTGAAACTTTATGTCCCAGGGAAGATTTTGAAAGATGACTGCCGGGCCCTTCAATGCTTGTGAACCCATTGGAATTCACTCCCTGGACACATGCAGAAAGAGACATACAACAGAGTTCTTTGCTTCTAGCCTCCCTTCTTCTCCCCAGCACTTACAGTCCTATTTACTTAGGCAAATGGAGAGCTGGAAGGCTGAAATGTAGGCTAAAAGGCATGTGGTGCTAAGGAAGTCCTTTGCCCTTTGCACATACATACTATTACATGGCTATAGCAACAATATTCCTGATTTGTACATGAACTGCACTGAGGAGTACTTTCAAGACACATATTTCTAGTAAGCTCCTTCACAGAGTCTTTACAAACAGTCTGTGTATGGAAAGAAGTAAAAAGCTCTGGAATGCCTCACAGGTACGTTTGTTAAAGCAATGGGTGAATGGCAATTTTTTGTTAATGGACTATAGGGTAATGACAAATTTAATCATTTAACTTCAGCTCTACTATTTCTACTCTTATTAGTGCTGCTACCACATCTCTGATACATCAGAGCTGCACTAATACAAGGGAGGATTACTTTGATTCCTAGCTTTATTAATGATGCTGATGTAATTATTTTATTAAGGTTTTTATTATTTTAGCTTATCTTTGACTGCTCTGAGAGTTCTGTATGCACATAAAAAGAAGGGGCATTTACTCTGGAATAGATCCAACAACAGTTCAATAATGACAGCTTTATCTGGATTTAAGCCACTGTATATAGGATCCAAATCTGAGCTGACTTCTGACTGAGCATGTAGGATTTCTTTTTGTGAATTTGGTACTATATCAATGTTTGCAGTAGTCTTGTAAGTCTAGATGGTTTAAGGTTCATTCTGTGTGCGTGCTGACCATCTGCTCTCAGTAATTGCAAATTCACTTCCAGTATTAATAAACTGTTTCTGTGTTCTTGCATGTCTCTAAAATGCCTCAAGCAACTGTTCATGGAAAGTCACAGCAGCTGTGGGATTCACAAGGGCTTTGGTGCTTGCCTCTTGCAGCAAATTGCAAAGTGCAAATAACTTTTCTAACTGCCTAATAACTGCAAACCCATTAAGTGTAACTTCTGTGACACAGAAAAAAAACTGCTTTAAAAGAGCACTAATGGGATTAGAGAGTGTGAACACCTGGGGTTGCTCTCAAGGCTGCCTACTAACTGGAACATGTCCAGAGATAAGGGATCAACTTCTCCTTTAGCATTGGCCTGAGAAGCTGCATGATGCCCAGGGGAGTTGGGTCTGGAAGTGGGTAGTGGAGATGTACTTCCCTATCTCCAGGCACCCCCCCTTTCTCTTTGTCCCCTTCACGAGGTGGGAAGGATGCTCATGCCACTTCTCACATTTTGCTTTTGCTATCAAATCAACATAATTCTGTGTTCTTAATAAAAAACTGTCTTCTTCATGAATGCACACACCAGCTTTCACCTTGTTTTTATTGTACACTCGTGTTTGTTGCTGTAGTTCTCCGGCAAACGCTACTAGTTAAACCCTGCTCATGCTTGACATCCTTTCTGTTGACCTGCCGCTCTCCAGGCTCCAGTGAGTGATGTTCAGATGGAACAATTGATTTTACAAGGAGCCCATTATGTTTGGGTACTCATTGTTTACCTTTTTTATCTTTACAGTAACAATGTCAAGGGGGAGGAGCTGCCCTTCAGCCAGCTGCATTGCATGCTTCTCCTCATCGTTATCCTCCTCCCCATCCATCTCCTCTGGAGTTTCCAGTTGTAGGTGAGCAGAGCTGGCTGCCCACAGCAGGTCACGCTGCTCCCACTGGCCTGCCAGGGCTGGTATGCCTTGCTCCATGAACGAGATTTTAAGATTTTAATGCGGGAAGAAAAAAATTGTCGTGTTTGGTGTTTCCCATTCCTTATCAGCCTTTCGCTGAGATCCGACAGCCAGGGCCAGGGCAGGCGTAAGGGCTTCACGGCCTCTAGTGGGCAACGGCCAGAGCTGCAGGACTTCCCAGACAACGTAAATCCATGGAAAACTAACTGATTTTTAAATCAGTATATGTTTTTCCTGGCTCCCTATGGAAACAAGGCTTATGCAAACACTTCCTCTATGTGTGCTGTCTTCACACCCTCAGCAACTGTGAAGTCTGATTTCAGGTTAATTTGAAAGAGGTGCAGAGATTTCACAACCGGTGCCTCCAGGGTTTGTGTCAATAGATACGCCTGCTTCAAGGAGACACCTTTCACACTCCTCCTAACAGCAGGAATGTTACTGTACAACTTCACACAATACCAGACACCAAAATATCAGCATCAGAGAGAGATTATGCACATTGAAAAAGCTGCTTTAAAATACATTGTGAATCAGGCTTATTTGTTCACATGCTCAGAGAAGACCCTTAATTTTGTTTGATAACTTGGTTAGTGTAGACTCAAAGGACATCATGTCTCTTCCATGCCAATGTCAGATTGTTCTGTGGGTAAAAGAGAAGGGAGACACTCCAGGTTGCTGGTACTGCCCCGACCATAACAGCAGACTGACCGCTTCATTGCTTATAAATCTAAACAAGTGCTTAAATGACACCCCAGCTCGCATATTTTCTTTCTGGTTTTAGCTTAGACTGGCTTGTAACAGCAGTCATTAAAATACAACAGATAAAAGTGAAGCTTATAGATAGATTCTTCATCAGAATTCAAAGAAGCTGTTTCCATATGTCAGTAAGAACAAAGGAATGAATATTCATTTGACCATGTCAAATTTTTATAAGTATTTTTAGATACCTAAAATGGAGAAAAACTGTCCTGAAAAATGTTTGCATGCATGATACCTGTTCTCCTTTTGTTTTTTGTTTTTTTTTTTGCTTCACTGTATTAAAGAAGAGAAAAAAGATATGACTGGGTCGCAGACTCACTTTGGGTTAAACCAACAAGAGTCACTCCTTCAAGTGAAGAAGAAGAAAGCATATTGTCTCCTTCATTGTAGCAATGAAGCATATTGCCTTCTTGTAGCATTTCATTGATGTTTGAAAACATCTTTCTCAAGTCAGATGTTGGATACCGTGCTTTACTTTGAGCATCTGAAAGTACTTTTAAACATAGTGAAACATTTTCAGGTTGAAGTTGCAGGAAGGTGATCAGTAAGTGTCTGAAGTGGTTAGGATCTGACTTCTCATTTTAAAAGCACTTATTTCTCATGTGTTATAAACGCTTGGAATGACTAAATTACCGGCAATGATTTTTCTGAGTTTATACCACAAATGCCGAGCTTGCAGAGATTGAAAATTACTCAAATGGAACCATTCGGCTTTGTCCTTGGGTACCGAAAATCTTGTGGAGTTTTTTTTCCTCGCGCATTTTTCCTAGCAGTGATGTTTGAAAACAAAACCACAGTGTGGCCTTTTTGTGCTAGGAAGTCTTTGTTGCTTTTGCCAAGAGAGTTGGAGGACAAGGCTGATGTGGCATCATAGCCTTTTGGTGCACAAAAATATGTCTAATAGGGACCATCTTAGGAAGCAGTAGAGTAGTGTAAATGAAATCAAATCTCACTGACTCAGACTTTCCAGAAAAATCCTTTCTCTCTGTTCCCTTATTCTCAGGCTTTTAATTCCTAAAACCCAGTTAAAGGCATCTGTCTTGGCTGCATTGGCTGTAAACGACAGTCTCACGTGTCCGGGTAACTTCCCAGCACTGACATACGTAATCAAGATCCTTACAGCAAGCCTCACTTCACAGAAAATGACTTTGGGAGAATCCATCATTATCTGTGCCCAAAAGTGCCGAATGTACTGCCAGTTTGTGTTTTTCTTTTATGATTTCTACCTCTGTAAATCATGCTGAGAGATCTGGAGGACCATGGTGATAGAAATATGATTAGTAAAGATTCTTGTGCATGTGTGTGATGAAAGAAAACAGGTTTGTTCATTAGCATAACTTACCAAAAAAAGCAAATGTTTATTCTTTGGGTTTCTGAAAGGTCAGGGAGACAAAGTTTTCGTACCTCAAGCATGCTGAACTTTTCTCAAAAAGAGTCTTTGCAGATTTGAAAAAAGGAATTTTATGCTGTGAAATAGTCACAAACCAGACGTCTTTGCTTTCTCATCAGCCAGTGTGAAGATGGGCAAATCGCACACTGACTGGCACCACTAACATTGAGAATTCATGCCCATTCCCCTAAGTGCTTGTTCAGAATAAACCTCTGATGTCTTGATTATGGCCTGTTAAGCTCCAGAGCAGTTGCTCAGATAAATTGTCAGCATGTAAGCATTTTTTTCTGCTGATGTTTCAGGCAGGCCTGTGAGAAGAACTTTGCCTTTTCCTGTTGCTTAGAGACAATCTTCTCCTCTGATAAGAAGTACCTTTCTTTATTTTGATGGATCCCACCTTCAAATCTCTGGGAATTGCATGATACTTTGCAAGGAGTGAGCTAAGCAGCCTAGTGTTGCTTGGAGTTTGTTTTGTTGCAGGAGGCCAGAGGGCTTAAGTATATGGATGTGCTGTGGAAACTTATTTTTTGGTAGAAATGAAAGAGGAGTTGCTGGGACACTTGTTTCCTCCCAAGCTCCAGGCTGCACTATTATAGCCAGTAAAAAACTTGCAACAGAAAGCTGCTTTGTGGAGAGCTCTGCTTGTCTGTTTTCATAATCTTTGCATATAACTGTAAGAGCTGAGTTGCGATAGGGTGTTTAAGGCCTGGCATACTTCACTCAACACACTTTCTATGAAGAGGCTTTTGGATGTTGGGAGTGTTCTGGCCATACTTAAAATATCTCTGCATTTAGATGCTACTTCTTATTTCTGACCTGGAAATGTATTTTGGTCAGACCTTAAAAAGATTAATATTTGAAGTGTGTCAACTTTGAGATGCTATATATCCTACTGCATTTACCTTGATATATTCTATATAGTCTCAGATCCTGGCTGCTCATAAACAGGGTGTTTGGGAGTACAGTAGTCTTGTCAGATTAACTACCCAAAATACTTAAGACCTGCCATAGAGATACGATAGTGGAAAATCTATACCTATGTCTGCGGCACAGTCAGTGTGTTAAGTACTGAGAGATGGAAGAAATTTCACTCTGGCCGGCATTCCTACCTGATTTAATACACTTCAGCAGTCCAGACAGAGCAGTATTTGGAAAGAGGCCCTTGAAGTTTTAGGCAGTACAGGATGTGTTCTCGGCCATTTACTGTTCCCCAGTCCACCAGTAAGCTAGCACTTGGCTGGGTTTTTGGGGAATGCTGTTTCCATAGGTATTAGTACTTGAAACCATCAAGTGTTCCACAGGTCTTTCACAAGAGGAGCAATTACATCCGGTTGGCAGAAATCACTCCCGCTGTTTAATTTGGGAGCCATATTCTTTGCTTCTGGTCTTGTTGCACAGCAAATAGCTGCTGCATTTTCTGTCTAGGGTGGCAAGCACATCTCCCTGACCCATGCATGGGCATTGATAGCAATAGCAACAGTGTCCCTCAGGATGACATTTCAGGTTTGCTTGTGACTGAGGTAATTTTAAACAGGGCAGGCATATAGCACCAGAAATCCAACTTTCACAGCTCGCTGCCTTGCAGGAGGGATCCTGAGCCAGCCCCTGGGTTCATTGAGTCTTGAGGCAAATGCTCATGCTGAACTTTTTGCTCTTGCTCTGTCCTTTTAAAGCCTTTTATGTACAGAAGGAAATTGATGATTATTGTCTGTTAGTGGTGGTTTTAATTACTGATTTTCAGGACAACCAGTTAACTTTTTGCAGAAAACAGAGTTTGGTTGGGGTTTTTTTTTCCTTCCTTGAAGCAAGCCAGTGATTCACATTTTAATATAAACTTTTTGAAAAGCTTGAATTTTAATTCCTGAGCTTTTTGAAGCATTTGAACAAACTGATAAAATACCATGCCTTTGCCATGCACAGACTGAACCTCATGTTAAACGGGGCTCCTGTCACTGAAGTGCAGTAAGTGCCATTTTCAGGCCTCTGGAGATGCTTTGTCCCATAGCATGGCCTTAGTGGGAACTTACGGCCGTGCTCCCCCAGGTCCCAGCCTGCAGAAGCACAGAGGCAAAGAGGAGATGCCACTGAATCAACCAGGGCACCACTAGGAAGGAAAAAATACTGAGTACCAGAGCTTGCTGCAGTGTTGGGAATCAGGATTGGATTTATCAGCTGGTTCGATCAAACCAAAGCGCACTGTGTTGGGCTGGGCTCTGGGAGCCCCTGCTTTGCAGTAAGGCAAAAGGGTAGATCAGCAGTCTTTCAGCGTCATGATGAGTAAAGCAGAGAGGCATTGCTTGACTTTCATAAGTGAGACTCAAGCTGTAGAGTTTAGAGTTGGAAAACATTTATATTGGCAATTAAAGACAACACATGTGACACAGAGATATGCCATGTAAACTCCAGAGATTTTCCAACAGGAGAAAGATTTAAAAAAGCTAAATGAGTACCAAGTATAAATGAGAGAGGTTTTCCTGAAGAGTAAGTTAGGTAATAAATATTTTGATCCTTCAAAGAATGTGTTTTGTATTAAAATACAGACATGTATGGCTTTCTCATCAGGTGGAGATAGTACAACTGTCCTACTTTACATAACCACTGCAATAGTAAATGAATGAGAAATAGTTCAGGATCTGTTTGTGAAATGGTAATCTTCGGGAAGAGCATCTACCACATGAAAACTGTCCAGGAAAGAATCTCCACTCGACATGTTCTCATTGCAGTTATCTGCTTTAGATGAGAAGTTTTCAAATCACATTTTTATTTTGTTTTTGCACTGAAATATCCATTTTGATGCAGAGTTTCAAATAGTGATAACCTGAATATTATTTTCCCTTTCCCTTTGTCTTTTTTGATGAAAGCATGTCTGCATTAAGCAGCACTTTATATTCCCTCATCTCTGTAATTTTTCAAAATCTCATAATCTTCAGGAAAAAATATGAATGTGTTTTAGGGGAAAACCTGAAGACAGGGTTTGCCTGTTCCTGGTAGCACAAAATAAAACCTGTGCCTCCCGTTATCCTCAAGAATCTGCCAGGTTAGTGCAGGACATGCAATAATAAAATGGGATAAAAGGGAAGCGGCAAATGGTGGGGCACTTGGCTTCATGTGTCCTTCCTTTGCAGGCTGTTTGGCTTGCAGCCATACAGTGGTTATCAGTGCCATGGTAGCATGATTAGGGGGTAGCAGCAGGAAATGCTGGCATAATCTGAAAGGCAGGCAGTTGGGAGTGATGGAGGAGATCAAAGGCTTCAATGTGTTTGCAGACTGGAGAATAATTGCAAGTTGCTCCCGAAACTTGGCCTGGCTGTCAGCTTTATCCAGCAATGTATTTCCACAGCAGAAGTGAGTATGTGGCCCTGTGGGGCCCCATCTGCAATGCTGCACTTCGTTCTTGTTCCTCATGATCCAGCCCCCACTCAACTTGCATCAGTGGATTCAGAGAAGCTATTAGAAGGGAAATGGCTTGTTTTATCAAAGGAGACTGAAACAGGGCTGTGTTTAATCTCCAAAACAAGGCTGCTGTCGTTGCATGCCACTGGACAGGGAAAAAGCCTTTGAGCTGTAGGGCCGTGTAGCCCAGCAATGAAGAAGTTTCAGCTGAAAATGGAGGTCCTGACCATCAGAGGAGGAAGGCTGCAAAGCAGTGGTGGGAAAGAGATGGAGGGAGACACGAGTGCTCATCTTTAGAGAAGAGTATCTTTATCTTGCTCATCTTTACAGCAGTGTCCTTGTACCTGTTGTTTTTTCTCAAGAAGCTCAAGGCATTTCCAAATCTATGTAGCAGCTCGTGCATGCTGTCTTAGCAAAGCAATATCTGACAGCGAGAAGAAATAATGTGTTCTTGAGTATCTTTGAGGGTTAAGGTGAGAAATACAAGGGTTTTAATGGCCCTATTTACCACATCATAAGCAAATACACTACTGCAGACAGAGTGCCTTTAAACTATTAACACTTTTCCCCTGACAGCCTCATGGTAAAAGGCTCAACATATTAATTTATTCAACTTCCAAGAAGATCCTGGGGCCAAGCAGGCATTGCCATCCTGGCTGCATGGAGAAGGCCAAGCTTTTCTATTTACAAGTCATTGGGGAACAATGGCAAGTAATTTATTCTTCTTTCTTCCTCCCCAGTGCTGTTTTGGGGAGCTAAAACTATTTCTGAACTTGGAGTTTCAGGAAGGTCAGAAAAACAAGGGGACTGCTGGACTGGAGAATTCCTGATGTTCTTTCCAACCTGAATTACCCCAGGGCCATGTGATTTTATGATCCAGCTTTTTTTAAGGACAAGGCAGGGCAGACTTTCACCAGAACTTTCACATGGAGCTCTGTGGTGGCTCCCTCTGCCATACTTTCGTCACAGGGTCTGTGAGCACTGAAGGTCCTTGGATGGAGTCCTAGCTCCTTGCAAAGCAACACTTTACATCAAGGTGAAAGGTCTTATTCTGACACAAGTTCACCCACCAAAACGTTTGCTCATGTTTCTTCTGGTGGTTCCCCAGCTGTCAGCAGAAGGAGAGGCTACAGGTCAGAAGGCTCAAGGAAGATCTGTGTGGTACCCAAAGCCCTTCCCCAGCAGAGAATTCTTGCCTGATGAACTTCTGGGCAAGAGGGTAGCTCTCCCAATTCAATCAGTAGGTCTTCAGGTCTTTCACTTTATATGACATTTTCTAATATCTATTTAAATAGTAATGGGACTAATTAGGAATCTGACCTGTGGAGCCACGGTTTGGGAATCACATAATCACAGAATCCTAAGGGTTGGAAGGGACCTCAAAAGATCATCTAGTCCAACTCCCCTGCAAGAGCAGGGTAACCTAGAGTACATCACAC